>BQKN01000558.1:109244-145588 GCA_022839385.1 Asparagus kiusianus
CACTTTTGAGTCTTGATAAAAAATATCAAATAAAATCTAAAAAATGTAAAAGTTTAAGAATAGTTTATAAATATGATATTAAACACATTTGTGAAGAAAGTTTGGAAATTGCATTTGCCATTTGTAAAATATCATCAATTTGACAAATGTGCACATATATGTGTAAATATGAAAACATGTATATGTATATTTGATTTTGATAAAGAGATATATTCCAAAACCAATATAAACCAGTATAAAGAGTGTGTATATCGAGCTTAGAGAATAACACACGATATACTTAAACGATTGTAGACAAAGCTGATCTGGATCTAGATTCTGATATAAACTTGTAAAAAGTCACAATCACTAGAAAACAAGATTGGTTATGAATTGTTTGTAGAATCATCAAAACAACACAAGAGTGTAGGTTCAAAATTAGAACCCTAACACTAACAATGCTAGTGCGATTGGAACAAAGTGGGTTTTTAGAAATAAACTTGATGAACATGGCATAGTAACAAGAAATAAAGCTCGTTTAGTTACCCAAGGATACAATCAAGAGGAGGGCATGGACTATGATGAAACCTTTGCACCGGTTGCACGGTTAGAATCTATTATGATATTTTTGGTATTTGCAAGTTTTAAGAATTTCAAATTATTTCAAATAGATATTAAAAGTGTTTTTTTAATAGTTTTATAGAAGATGAAGTATATGTTGAGCAACCCCATGGTTTTATGGATCATTCATTTCCTAATCATGTTTACCGGGTTCAAAAACTTTTATATGGGTTAAAACAAGCTCCTAGAGCTTGGTATGCTCGCCTCTCTAGTTTTCTTCTTAAAAATGGTTTTTCGAAAGGGAAAATTAATAGCACACTTTTTCTGAGAAAAAGGAAAAATGATTTTATTTTAGTTCAAATATATGTTGATGATATTATTTTTTGTGCTACTAATGAATCTCTATACAAGGAATTTTCTAAAGTTATGCAAGATCATTTTGAAATGAGCATGATGAGAGAGCTTACTTTATTTCTCGGGCTCCAAGTCAAGCAAACTACGGATGAGATATTTGTTTCTCAAAGCAAGTATGCTAGAGAATTGGTGAAGAAATTCGGTTTGGAGAATTCTAAGCATGCACCAACTCCCATGAGTACAAGTATCAAGCTTGATGCGGATGATAGTGGTGAGGATGTAGATCAAAAACTCTATCGAGGTATGATAGGTAGTCTTTTTTATCTTACCACTAGTAGACCCGATATCATGTTTAGTGTGTGTGCTTGTGCACGTTTTCAAGCTTCTCCAAAAACGTCCCATTTGATTACGGTTTAAACAAATTATTAAATATATCAATGGTACAATTGATCTTGGTTTATTTTATCCAAAAAGCATCTCTTTTGATCTTTATGGTTTTTGTGATGTCAACTTTGCCGGATGTAAGGTAGATCGCAAGAGTACGAGTGGTACATGACAATTTTTGGGTAACTCTCTTGTCTCTTGGGCTTCCAAGAAACAAAATTATGTTGTCTTGTCCACTACAGAAGCGGAATACATTACTGTCGGCTTATGTTGTGCCCAAGTTTTATGGATAAAACAAAGTTTACTTGACTATGATTTGAATTTTCAAAATATAAAAATCTTTTGTGATAACACTAGTGCTATAAATATTTCAAAAAATTCTGTTTTGCACTCTAGAACCAAGCATATTGATGTGCGCCATTATTTCTTACGCGATCATGTAGAGAGGCAAGATGTATCCCTTGTTTATATTGATACTAAATCTCAATTAGAGGACATCTTTACCAAGCCTCTTAGTGAAGATGATTTTTGTCGCATAAGAAATGGTTTGGGTTTATGCTATGTAAAAGTTTTATTTGTTTGCTTGGTTAGTTGCACTTCATATGTATTTTTTGTTTACCATTTCATTTACCCCATTTTGATGGTGACAAAGGGGGAGAGAAATCTCCTCATTTATTGCACATAGTTAGGGGAAGCTTATAGATAGGGGGAAGCTACTATCTATAAGCTATGTTTATTTCGCTCCAATATAATGGTTGGTTGTCATCATCAAAAAGTGGGAAATTGTTAGCCCTTATGTTTTGATGATGATTTACAACAACCGTTATCGGTACTAATTGCTTATTGAGTGATATTGTTGTTAATATACATATCAAGCTTGTTAGTACCACATATGGAGGATTGGATGGAATATGAGCTACAACGAAGATATCTAGATGAGGAGGAGGCAATGTGATGAAGCAAATGTTAATCAAGAACAACATATACAAGTGAAAGCTTCATCAACTTAAAGCAATATCAAGACTCAAAGAAATGTAATTCTATGTGAGGATATTTGCTAGATTTTCTTTTCTCTCTAGTGCTAGATTGTAGGCAAGTAGTTGTAGATTTTATTTGAAGCTATTGGGATATCACACACACGTTTTCATACTTATATTTTTTAGCGTTTTGACAAAATATTATTTTTTATAAGTATAAGGACCTATTCGCAAAATTCCTTTTTCTAAATAGTTTGTTTTTAGTATTAAAAACATTTTACAAAGTTACACAATGTTTAGAAATCAATTGAGTATTTTTAAAAAGAGTCAAAACTATTTTTATACATGTATTTGCCATGTATCAGTTTGCGGTCGACCGCCACGGTTGACCGCTTTGAGTCCAGAGACTCAGGATGTTTTTCAGAGGCTTACGGTCGATCGTGACGGTCGATCAGATGCAGTCCAGAGAGTTTCACGATCGACCGCCATGGTCGACCAGCTGATGTCCAGAGCCCAAAATAGTTTCTGGAGTTGCTCGCGATCGACCGCGAAATTCCCACGGTCGACCGTCGTTCGCCCAACGGGTTTTTTCAGTATAGTTTTAGAAAATCATTTTTACGGGATTTAGGGAGATTTGGGTATGGGTTTTGGCAGCTGCTCTTTTTCCTATTTAAACCCTCATACCCCTCTTCTTAAAGTTATCCAAGCTTATTGAAAATCCTGAGTTTTGTTTTACTGTTTTCAAAAGAGCCAAACTTTTAATCCTGTTTTTCTTTGTTTTCAAGTTCACATCCCAAGCTTCAAGTGTGATCTTTCTCCTTGCCATAGGGTTACTGTAAAGAGAGAGATTTTACACCATTTACTATTGTTGTGAGCTTGATCTTATGGAGATCAACTGTGTGGTAGTGAGATCTTATGGAGATCGTTGTGTAGAAGAAGTTCCGGCTTCCAAACCGGGTTGTGTAGTGGATTCTCCTCGAGAGTGGGGAGCGGGGACGTAGGTCAGCAGACCGAACCTCGTTAACACATCGCGCGTCACTTGGATAATGATCTCTTGCCTTATCTCATTTACTCTGGTTGTTCATTTTGTGATGCTTTGCTTATCTTATTTTTTATTGCACAATTATTATCTCAAGACCTTAATCACCCCTCCTCTAGGGTCTAATATTTAGATGCATCATTAAAAAAATCGACCTATTTCATGGCCATGCTGCTGACGTGGCCACGAAATGGGTCGGTTTTGAGAAATAAAATGGGAGTGGGTTGATTTTTTTAATAAAAAATTTAAATGGATTTATTTTGAAAATTTGTTCCCTATGAAAGGGTGTCTAGTAGAGTTATCAAACTACTTGTGAGTAATAACTCAAGGTCATAGGTCTCAGGTTCGACTTTTATGAGAGCACCTATAGGAATGGAGAGCACCCCTAGAATTGATCCCAAAGTTCGTAGGAAAGTTCTCTTGCCAAACTAAAAAAATATTATGATATCTCTTTAACATTTAAGCTAATTTAATTATTCTACAAATATGAAATTGATTTTAGGACAACTTTTTAAAAAAGACCCCTTTACAAATTTATTTTTAAAAAACGACCCATTTCAAACATATTTGTCATTTTCGACCCAGTTTCAGCCACATTTCAGCCAGATGGCTGAAACTGGGTAGAAAATGGCGAAAAAACATCAAAAACTTTACGGAATTTTAAATCACGTGAAGTTTACGACCTAATTAGAGCATGGATTGGATGGGTAAGTGGGAAGCCACATCTTCACGGTTGTGTATGAAGTATATACTGAATTATAACAATATTCATAAAATTTAACCATTGAATCAAAATAATACACACGAAAATCACATATATAAACAAAAATCGATCCTCACTAGCAACAAAATTGAACAATCTAACCATATACATTCTTTAAATTCATAACCATACTGTAAATTTCACGTACATTCTAAAATTCCTCCCCTCCTTCCTCTCCCTCTCTTACCCCTTCCCTTTACTCCCTCCTCCCCCGGTCCCCATCCCCATCCTCGTCCCCTCTGTTCATGTTGATGAGCCTCGATGATCTGAATATCTGGTTGTGTATGAGGCTGAGAAGTGTCAGCTCCATCAGCATGTGCCGCACTATAAGAAGTGTCGGCTCCGTCATCACCTGCCGCCCTTCGACCTGTCCTACATCTTCACATGTATACTTTACCAAATTAGCATGACCTGTCCTCACATCCTTCAAACTCGACGACATGATTTCTATGGAACACATTTGTTATTCTTTGTCTGATGCTATTGAAGAACCCTAACACTATTGGATCTTGAATCTCATTAATATGCTTATTTATACCAGCCTCAATCTCATCAAAAGCATTGATCTGCAATTTAATCAATATATACACAAGTTAGGAAATAATATCTTGACCAAAAAAGAATTGTCTTTTTAATTTAGTTTAGAAACTTACATTATCCCTCTCAAATCATGGCACTATGGATGTAACTATCTATTGGTGTGTGTGGTACGCATCCAGCTGCTGATTGTGGGTCGCATCCTATCCATCTATGTGTGATATTCCAATACCAACGCATATATGTGATATAACCATCTGTTGGAATTCTCTCATTCTATATGAAATTCCACCTATTATTCTACATGTCTATGTAGGCCGCATGGAATATGACGCAGTCCCATGATGCTATGTCATCCTTGCCTACAGCTACAATCGATTTGCTCAATAGGATCCGACATATGCTAAGAAAGAAGAAATTACCGTAAGACACGATCTCCCAATCTCCCAACATATCAACAGGACTGGTGAAAGTACCTAGAGGGGGGGTGAATAGGGTAATTGTTAATTTAATCTGATTGCAATACCAAATTAAAACTAATAATGAATTATCCTTGCAATGATGATATACACAAAAATATAAGCAAGGATATACAATGAAACAATATAACAATAGGCGATATAAATAATAAGAACAAGATGGAAACATATGCCAAAGTCGATCACACACACAAAGATATGATCACAGAGTTCAGTCAACCCACAACCTACGTCTCCACTTCTCACCTCGAGGAAATATTGTTATACCCTAGAGGGGGTGAATAGGGTCAATGCTGATCTAATTTTGATTTTATGCCAATTAAAAACTTTCTTGATTAATAAATTCTTGCAAAAGATATATGAAAGAGTTATGAGAAAGAATATAAAATACAAGCACAAAATAAATATATACAAAGCAAACTCAAACACAAGATATGATCACGGAGTTCGGTCAACCCTTGACCTACGTTTCCGCTCCTCACCTCGAGGAGATATCTACTGTATCAACACACCCGGTTTGGAAGCCAGAACTTCTCTACACACTCGGTTTTCTAGTTCACCGAAAACTCTACAAGACACTCACAATGTACATACACAAACTACAACCTCAAGTGTTGGTCCTTACATATCGCCTCCCTCAAGTGCTCGGCTTTACTACCTCTCACTAGGCTTTACTACCGACGTTACTCCTCTTGGTATCGACTACGTCCTCGCCACACACTCCTCTCGGTGTAAATATGTATTACAAAGTGATACTCACAAATAGCTCAAATATAATAATTTATTCTCTAGCAATGAATGAGAACACAATGAAGCCCACTCTCACTAAATCACTCACAACTATCAACAATATATTGAATGAATATTATTAAAAGCTCAATTGAGGTGTGAGTGATAAATGAGAACAATAAAATTCTAACTCAAATAAAACTAGCTAAGATATAAATATACAAAACAAATAATAAATAAGCTAGATAAAAGAGTTAGAAATCTTCTCTATAAACACAAGGAGCTGTAGATATGATGATGAGGGTGAATTCCTCAGTTGAAATCAAAAGCTTCCTCCTTGTGAAAAACTCTTCTTTTAAAACAAAACTTAAAATAATGCTTAAACACAAACTAAACTCTTTCAAAACTTAATTAAATAATTTTATTAGTTGCTTAGAAGTTAGAGGGTATGAGGTATATATAGGATCATAGAACAATCCCCAAAACCAAGAGAAAACTAAGGAAAAAGACAAAAAACAAAAACCTAAAAATCTGAAAAAACTAGCGTTAGAAGCTTATCAGTCGACTGATGGGGTTCATCGGTCGACTAATGAGCTCATCAGTCAACCGAAAGAGATTATCAGTCGACTGAAGGACCATCAATCGACTGATAGAATGTCAGTCGCAGAAACAGAAACTTTTAGTAATTTCTAGACGAGTTCATCAATCGACTGATAAAATCCATCAGTCGACTGATAACAAGTTATTAACCAGAAATAAATAGTAAATCTGATTTTCAAACCACTTTTAAAAATAGTAAATAAATTCCAAAAAATATAAAACTTTGGGAAAAGTTTATAAACATGAATATGAACATGTTACAAAAAGAAATTTTGGAATGTTACTTACCATTTGTAAAATATCATTATTTTTGCAAAGTGTACATAATACATGTTTTTGATGAATCTTGAAAATGAAGTTTGACATGTAAGTGTAGGGTCGAAAAATGTATGATTGATTGATTTCTTGTTTTAAGAAAATTGGGTCTGATCACTTGGTACGAAACCCTTACAGTCACTCATACTCTCTCTCGATTACAGATGAAGAGAAGATTAATTCAGCTTCTCCTTGTTTAACGTGGGCTCTTGGTGGCGAAAGGATGCTTTCCTTGATGCTTGAGTCGAGATTGCCTCCCGTTGACGATCAGAACGAGATTGTTGAAGCTTCTGACGCTCGTTAGACTACTAGAACTAAAGTTTGAATTCCAGATCTATACGCAGGAGCTCTGATCTCTGATGATTCTTGAAGTCCTAATTACCAAAAGTCCTAAAAGTTCCCAGCCCCTTTTCTCTGTAGCCATCCATGGTTATTTATAGGGTGTAAGCACGTAACTGACGTGCTAAGATCACGGGTAGAGGGGCGTAACTACCTCCTCCAAATCAGCGCACGTCATAGCATGCTTCCGAAGATTAGCCCACATGGTTGACTAAGTCTTCGGAGTCGTTACAACTAGATCTCATGTGGATGACGAGCCTCATCTTTAATTGAAACATGGTTCATCAAGTTGAACGAGCCCTGATATGTAGCGAGGTTCGTCTTGCAAGGCAAACTTTGTAGTATAGCGAACTCTGTCTTCACTAACGCTGTCTAACGAGCTTCGTATTCACTAACGAACTTTGTCTTTAATAGCTGAGTCCAACTACGTAGCAAGTCTTATGAATTTCCTTTTGACAAGCCTCATCTTCACTAATGAGCTTTACGTCTAGTGGTAAGTTCCAAACATCGTATCCAATGACGAGCTTTGAACTTCATATCCAATGACGAGTTTCGAACCTCATTTCTAATGATGAGCTTCAAACCTCGTTTCTAATAATGAGCTTCGAACCTTGTCTTCAATGACGAGTTTCATCTTCCTGAGTAGCTTTGTCTGCAGTGATGAACTTTGATGTCGAGCTTCGTGACGCAGCGAAACTCGTCTTTTGATATCGAGCTTCGCTGCATGACGAACCTCATCTTCTGATGTCGAGCTTCATTGTATGACGAACCTCGTCTTCTGATGTCGAGCTTCGCTGCATGGCGAACCTCATTTTCTGATGTCGAGTTTCGCTGTGTGGCAAACCTCGTAGGCGAAGCTGTCAGGTGAGCTTCAATCAGTTCAGGTGAGCTAAGTTGTCAGGCGAACTGAGCATTGCAGGTGAACTTTAATGTTTAGATGAAGTCTAGTCTTGTAGGTGGGCTTCAGAACATGCTGCGAAGAACATGTCATAACTTTCAAACCGTAAGTCAAAATTATACGAATTATATATAAAAATTAACTATCTCGACAAGACGAAGCCGACCAAACCAACCTTAAAGGGTTTGGTTTGCTTGCTTCACCAAATTCTTACGGTTTGAGAGATATTAATATTTTTGTCAGTTTTGAGCTTCTTTGTTAGGAATTAAGGCAATTTTTATTGCTTACAAAACTTCCTCCAAAGTTTTCCATCCCAAATCAGGTTGCATGAGGTCTGAAATACTTTGGATCTTAAGGCCTACAAAATGAGTACAATTCAGATGAAATGAGGAGCCTTCCAGCGAACTTGTCCATTCTGGTAAAGTTGAACTCTTCAGACACAGCTAATGATCGTCATCTAGGATTTTTAGCAAACCCTCAGATATCAACGGACTTGACGTGTCTTTACCAACTACCGTTTAAGTTAGACTAGCCATGCTTTTGCCCTTAGCATGATAAGTTTTTGAGAAGTTTCTCTTAGACTTAATGCTAAGGTTTCTTCTCTATCCTTAGCCGCTCAAGGCATTGGATTAAGTGTTAGAGTTTGGTTGTATCGTTCAGTATAACAACTCAACCTGGTATTTTGAAAGTAAGGCTCATCACATGGTAGGCCCACTTGGATGATGTGGTATCATTGATGAATAGTGACTCATCACATGGTAAGTCACTATTTGGAAACAAGGGGAAGATAAGGGCTCATCGCTTGGTAGGCCACTATCAACGAACAACGACATTTGCAGGAATGATGGTACAGAGGTAATCAAGTCGTTCAGTGACATGAACATATAACGACTGTAATTAGAATAGTGACACATCGTATGGTAGGCCACTATTTTTGATCGTTCTAAGAAGATAGAACGTTCAACAAAGATCAGATAGCGAATCATCGTATGGTAGATCACTATCCTGATCGAATAACAAGTAGGTGCTCATTACATGGTAGAACACTACTTGGCAAGTGAAATCAAGTCATTCAGGAGAGTATAATGACTGTGATTGAAATAGAAGCACATCACATGGTAGGCCACTATTTGGAAACAACGTCATCGGTAGGAATGACGATATAGAGATAATCAAGACGTTCAGTGACATAGGAGTATAACGACTATGATTAGAATAGTGACACATCGTATGGTAGGTCACTATCTTCGATCATTCTAAGAAAATAGAATGTTCGGAAAAGATCAAACAGTGAATCATCGCATGGTAGTAGATCACTATCTTGATCGAGTGACAAGTAGGTGCTCATCACATGGTAGAACACTACTTAATAAATTATTTTCAAGTGGGGTTAAGAGTTGACTATCATAGGTAATTATTAACTTAATAGTATTTTATGGTCCCACCATCCTATTGAAAAGGATTGGAATTTGGAGGAAGTGACTATAAGAGGTAATAATTAAAATGATAGTTTTGTGGTCCCACCATTATATTGGAGAGGATTAACAAGGGAATTTGGAGGAAGTGACTATCAGATGTAATCATTAACGTGATAGTTTTGTGATCCCACCATCCTATTGGAGAGGATTGGTAAGGAAATTTAGAAGAAGTGACTATCAGAGGTAATCATTAACGTGATAGTATTTTGGTAAGGGACCGGATGCTCATGACTGACTTCGGACTCACCTTGGAGTTGATTTATGACGATCTTTGGGTCATTATGGCTCCGTCAGAGAGAAAGCTTGAGGTAGTATATGGTTTTGTAGAGAAACCGAAACTACCACCACTATAGCGATAGCTGTAAATCAGGATTGAAGGGTAAAAACTCTTGCATCAAATAAGGCTTGGATCTTATCCTTCAGGGTGTAGCATTTAGAGGTAGGATGATGAACCCTCCTGTAGTACGCACAATAGTTAGGATCATCCATTCTCGACATCTCCTCAGGTCGTATCGATTCTAAGAGCTTGATCTTTTCCACCTTGATCAAGGATTTGAATATCGGGATGACTTGCTCATCTTAGAAGTTGTACTTCTGCTGAAAGCGGCTATCCGAAGATTTTCCCTTCTGTTTTGATGAAGATTTAGGGGAAGAAGTGGTTTTCACCGCCAAAGCATCTTTCCCTTTTACATAAGTCAGAGGGGTGAGGTTATCTTGGTCATCACCTTCTTGAAAATCACATGGCTCTTAAGCATCTAGTCTTTTGAGCATGCTTTCGACCTGTTCTCCTTGGCGAACAAGCTATTTCCAAGTTCGGGTCTTCACCGCTCCAATCTTAGATAAAACATGGATGAGAGATTATTGCGACACATCTCGATTAATGTACTTTTAGAGACTTGGTCATAGCAATGTAGTGACCAATTTTTAAATTTTTTGACAAAGTTACTGATAGACTCTGTCTTCTTCTGCTTTTCAACTAGCAGGATGACCATAGATACTTCTGTGTCATTGTCAAAGAATCTGACCAGAAATAGCCTTTACATGTCCTTCCAGCAAGTGATGGATTCAGGCTCCAGTCTGCAAAACCATTCAAAAGTGACCCCCTTGAGGCTACTAATGAACAGTCTAATCATAATGGGATCATTACCCATTATGCGTCCAGTCTGTGCCTGGAAATAATGGATATGCTGGGTTGGAGAACCTTTACCATCGAATTGTACTAAATTGAGTGGTTTGAACTTTGGGGGATATGGAATGGTATCCCACTCGACTGGATAAGGTCTAGCTACCCTTAGTTCCTTGAAGTATCTTTGGAGCCTTAATACGTCAAGTTACTTCTGGAAATCATCCAATTTTTGGTCTCGTACTTTCGTATAAGGATTGGATTCAGCTTCAGATGATTCTGAATGAACCCTCATGACATTTTCCTCTTCACCGTCTTCATCATTATCATATTGATGTCGAAGATTGTTCTCTCCCTGGGCGTGTGAAGGTCGCCTAGGTTTTGATCCTGAGGCTTGGGGATGAACCTTCTTCTTCTTCTTTTATTTCTCCCTGAGGAGTTTCTCTACCGTTACCTCCAAGCGTCTGATAGACTCCTGTTGTTGACGAATGGTTGATTGTTGCTCTTTCATCTGACTCGCCAAGTCCTCTTCACTTCCAGCCATGTGAGCACTTGCTTGTTCACTTTGATCAGTGTTGGAAGGCTGAGAGGTTGCAATAGCTGAGTTCTTAGGCTCTTCATCAGCCTCATCTGTGATGCCCACTAGTCATCGGTAATCAAATGGAATCACCACACCAGTACGAGTACGAGTGTGCTGATATACTCCCTGTCCTTTGACAAGTATTTCACCTAACCTTGGAGAGTATTCAAGATCAAAAGATTCAGAAGAATCAGCCGAGGCTTTGCTATTTCCCTTGCTGACCATGTTAATCATCACTTCAATGTGGTGATTCTTGGGTGCTTGTTTCTTAGGACGAAAGCGTCTTCTCCTCGATGACGAGATCGTCGATGGATCAGTCAACCATTCGAATACTGAAGATTTATGTGTCGACCCCCCACATGGGCATTGAGAAAGTATTGTAGAAATAAGCTTCTCACAGTAGCAATGAGATTACATCTGACTCATGCTGCATTTGCATGTGAGATAATCACGAAGGTCGACGGTAGGACTACCCCCAGCTGATTCTGTCATCTTAGCTTTACCTGAGCGAGACCCTCTCAATGATAGAGGTTGACGAACTTGGGTAAGTTAACAAACTCCGTCATTCATGTGATGAGGTTCGTTGATAGGATGAGCTTGGCGAGTTCGCCTTCTCGATTGGTTCTTAATTCGAGGTTCGTTTTCTTAACGAACCTCAGTATGAACCAATTATTGAGTTTGCTGAACCTCTTTTTGAGGATGAGTTTTGTGTTCTAAGCCTACTCGGGTACGAGGATGAGGTTTGTTATTTTGACGTTCCTCGGTCACTTGACCCTTTTCAGACTTGTTGACCTTGAGCTGGTTAGCTCTCGGTTGATAGTGAAAACCGTCTAGCGAGACCAAAGCTCGAGCCCTACGGTGAGCTTGGTCTGGTGCTAACATTGTCGAGAGCGTCTCAACAGTGGACCAAAAAGAACTTTTGCCTCGGTCGAAGCTAAGTGAGGTTCATTATTAAAAGTCATAGTTTGCCTAGTAGAAGCCGAAGTTCGGCTAGGTTGCTTGACAACGCATTTCTTAGCCTGACGGCTAGTTGCTGGAGCCTCATTTTTGAGAGGCAATGACTTTTCCTCAAGGTTAACTCGAGTTGAATCATCAGAAGACACATAGGCTAAAGTCTCATAAGGGACCTGACGATACTTTCGTGCCTTCATGGGACTGGACTTACCAGAGGAGAGAAACTCTCATACTTCGTTTGGTCAAACTCAATGACCAGGGTCTCAACTTCAGTTCCTACTACAATCTTGTCTGACTGCGCCACCATTATTTCGTCAGAAAGAATGGTTGCTCCCACTGTGATTGTCATCTTCTGTAGGTCAAAAAATGTATGATTGATTGATTTCTTGTTTTAAGAAAACTAGGTTTGATCACTTAGTATGAAACCTTTACAATCACTCATACTCTCTCTCGATTACATATGAAGAGAAGATTAATTCAGCTCCTCCTTGTTTAACATGGACTCTTGGTGGCGAAAGGATGCTTCCCTTGATGCTTGAGTCGAGATTGCCTCCTGTTGACGATCAGAACAAGATTGCTGAAGCTTCTGATGCTCGTTAGACTACTAGAACCTAAGTTCGAATTCTAGATCTATACGCAGGAGCTCTGATCTCTGATGATTATTGATGTCTCAATTACCAAAAGTCCCAAAAGTTCTCAGCCTCTTTTCTCTGCAGCCATCCATAGCTATTTATAGGGTGTAAGCACGTAACTGACGTTCTAAGATTACGGGTAGAGGGGTGTAACTGCCTCCTCCAAATCAGCGCACGTCGTAACGTGCTCCCGAAGATTAGCCCACGTGGCTGACTAAGTCTTTGGAGTCGTTACAGCTAGATCTCATATGAATGACGAGCCTCGTCTTTAATTGAAATAGGGTTCATCAAGTTGAACGAGCCTGATACGTAGCGAGGTTCATCTTACAAGGCAAACTTTGCAATATAGAGAACTCTGTCTTTGCTGACGACATCTAACGAGCTTCGTATTCACTAACGAACTTCGTCTTCGATAGCTGAGTCCAACTACGTAGCAAGTCTTGTGAATTTCCTTTTGATGAGCCTCATCTTCACTAATTAGCTTTACGTCTAGTGGTGAGTTCCGAACCTTGTATCTAATGACGAGCTTCGAACGTCGTATCCAATGACGAGTTTCGAACCTCGTTTCCAATGATGAGCTTCGAACCTCATTTCCAATAATGAGCTTCAAACCTTGTCTTCAATGATAAGCTTCATCTTCTAGAGTAACTTTGTCCATAGTGATGAACCTTGATGTCGAGCTTCATGATGCAATGAACCTCGTCTTTTGATGTCGAGCTTCGCTGCATGGCGAACCTCATCTTCTGATGTCGAGCTTCATTGTATGGCAAACCTCATCTTCTGATGTCGAGCTTCGCTGCGTAGGGAACCTCATAGGCGAAGCTGTCAGGTGAGCTTCAATCGGTTTAGGTAAGCTAAGTTGTCAGACAAACATAGCATTATAGGCGAACTTCAATGTTCAGGCGAAGTCCAGTCTTGCAGATGAACTTTAGAACATGTTGCGAAGAACGGGTCATAACTTTCAAACCGTAAGTCAGAATTAGACGAATTATATATAAAAATCGACTATATTGATGAGAGGAAGCCAACCAGACCACCCTTAAAGGGTTCGGTTTGCTCGTTTTGCCAAATTCCATGTGATTTGAGAGATATTAACGTTTTTTGTCAGTTTTGAGCTTTTTTGTTAGGAATTAAGGCAATTTTTATTACCTACAGTAAGAGCATGTGGAAACTTTATGAAATGTTTTTATAAACGTTATAAAACATGAATATAATGTAAAAAAGATTAATAAACCAATATTACATTGTTTTCTCAAATAAACTCATTTTGTAATGAAAATCAAAATTGTGTGTGTGTGTGTGTGTGTGTGTGTGTATATTGAGCTTAAAATATATTCACACAATATACATTAAAAACTACTAATATACCTTAAGTGATTGCACATATAGCTTGATCTTAAATCTTTAACTCTGATATTAATAGCTTTCCATCATATACGAATATCTTGTAAAAAAAAACAAGCCACAACCACTAGGAAACAAATTAGCCATAAATTGTTTGGCAAATCATCATCAAAACAAAAGGGTTAACAATCTCCCCCTTTTTGATGATGATAAATAATTTGTAAAATGTATATAAAATCTAAACATGAATAAAATATGAAACCATCATAAACTAATAAACAAGCCATTTCCCTCCTTTGACAACATCAAAAAGGGGAAATAAAAGAATAAGAGAGCGAAAACTCCCCCTATCAATAAGCTCCCCCTATCAATAAGCATGGGTGAGAATAAACAAAAATGGATATAGGGATGACTCCCTCTATCAAACTACCATATGGAAAATATGCAATGATGAGCATGACAAATAAAATGTGAGTAAGCATGGATATATTAAACACAACTCACATTAAAGAAGACCAAGTGACCACATATATGTATCATTAAGAATAGAGTCACAAGAGTCTAAAACATAAATATATATCCATAGGATATATATCAAAAACAACAACAAAAATCCTAAAAATGAAAATCAAGGATTTAAAATTCAAAAATCAAGAATCAAATGATTTGTCAATAAATCCAAAAGAAAATTTATAAGTTATCAAACCATAAATTATGATTGATTGAGAACATATATAAATATATTATTATGAGAATGATGTCTCAAAAAACAAAGTATAAGATCATGAAAACTTATGAAAACCAAAATACTGTTCATGAAAATTCATGAATCCAAGAAAGGCAATAAAAATAGTACCAAAAGAGAGTCCAAATGAGAGTTCATGGAAAAGCATAAATTATCATTTAAAAAAAAATAAGATGATTAAGCAAATACATGATTTAAATAATAAATATGCTCAAATCACCAAAAGAAATCTCTAAGCAAAGAGGTTAGGCAAAGATGTCCACTAAAAATAATAAACATGCTCTTATTGCCGAGGTGGTCTACCTAGCTGTTCTTCTGGCGCATGGGATGCCATTGAACATTCTTTTAGCTATGATTTGTGTAGACACCCAAAAATGTCAAAAGAAAGACAAACATCATCCAAAAGTTCACTCGAAAGTATCAAAGCTCATTTTCAAAGACGAGGCTCGCCATGCAACGAGGCTCGACATCAAGACGAGGCTCGATATCAAAGACGAGGCTCGCCATGTAACGAGGCTTGACATCAAGATGAGGCTCGCCATGTAGTGAGGCTTGACATCAAGGACGAGGTTCACTAATGCAGTGAATCTCGTCACCCACATTAAATCAAATTGTAACGGCCCTAAAGATCCAGTCATCAACGTGGGCTAAATCTCAAGAGTCAGTTACGCCCATGACCCCACGATTGTAGTACGTCAGTTATGTGCTAAAACTTTATAAATAGCTGTAAGCAGCTATAAAGAAAAGACTTTTTGGCAAATCTCATTTTGGAGGATTAGAGATTGCAAGCGAAGCTCCTGTGCACAAGCCTAAGACCCGAACTTCGGTCCTAATAGCCTAAGCCATCATTAGAAGCTCTTGCGATCTATTTCTGATCGTCAACAGGAAGCAATCTCGACTTAAGCATCGAGTGAAGCATCCTCTCGCTACCTAGAACCCACCTCAAATAAAAGAGAAGTCAAATCAATCTTCTCTTCCTCTGTAATCGAGAGAGTGAGTGATTATAACGGATTCTTACCAAGTGATAGAACCCATTCTTAAAATAAGAATCAATCAATTTTAATTTTTTTACCAAAGAAAAGATGGCGACCATAGTGGGAGAAGCCGTTCTTTTCGACGAACTGGTGGTGGTGTAATCAGATCAGATTGTAGTGGGAACTAAGGTCGAAATTCTTATTATCGAGTTCGACCAATCCAAGTATGAGGAGTTCCTCTCCTCTGGAACTTCGAGTCCCACGAAGGCACGAAAGTGTCGTAAAGTCTCTTATGATATTTCAACCCATGTGGCTTCTGATGATTCAACTCGAATTAGTCTCAAGGAGAAATCTTTGCCTCCCAAAGAGGAGGCTCCGAAAACTAGCTGTCAGGCTAAGAAGTGGGTTGTCAAAAAACCTAACCGAGCTTTCGGTTTCTACTAATCAACTTAGCCAAACTTCGGCTATTGTTGTTGAACCTTGCCTAATCTTGACTGAGGGAGGATTTTTTGTTGCTCCACTTTCAAGACATGCACGACAACATCGACGACAAAATCAAGCTCGTCGAAAGGCTTGAGCCTTGGTCTCGTTGGACGGTTTCCACTATTGACCAAAAGGAGATCAATCCAAGGGTCGATTGGATAAGAAACATTCAAATGACGAACTTCATCCCTGCACCCAAACATGCTCAGTTAATGAACCTCATTCTCAATGCGAAGTTCGACCAACCCCAGTGAGTGTTCGAGCTGACCAAACTCAGGCTCGTCAAAAGAATGAACCTCGAGTTGATGACCGAATGAGAAGGTGAATGTATCAAGCTCGTTCAACCAACCAACCTCGTCATGATGAAGTTTGTACAGTTACCCAAGCTTGTCAACCTCTATCATTTAAAGGGTCTCACGTGAATAAAACTAGATGGTCAGAATCGACTGGGGGTAGTTCCACTATGGATCTCCATGACTACCTCGCACGCAAACATAGCATAAGTCAGATGCAATCTCATTGTTGTTGTGAAAAACTTATTTCTGCAGTGCTTTCCCAGTGCTCATGTGGTGATAGTTTTTGAAAGATTGTCGGAGCCATCGACGATTTTGACATCTAGAAGAAGATGCTTTTGTCCCAAGAAATAAGTGTCTAAGAATCATCACATTGAAGTGACGATTAACATTGTTGGTAAAGGAAAAGGCAAAGCTTTAACTGATTCCTCAGAATCCTCCGACCCTAAATTTTCCCCAGGGTTACGAAGAGTGATTATTGAAGGACAGGGTGTTTATCAACATACTCGTACTCGTACTGAAGTAATGATTCCTTTGGACTATCAACAACTTTCTGGCATATCTGATGATGTCAATGAAGAACCTGAGAACTCCGCCATTGCAATATCACAACCTTCTAGTAGCGATCAAAGTGAACATGCGAGTGCTCACATGGCCGAAAATGAAGAAGATACGACAAGGAGATTAGAAGAACAACAAGCAACTATCCTCCAATAACAAGAGTTTATCAGGCGCATGTAAGCAATGATAGAGAAACTTCTTAGAGAAAAGAAAAAGAAGAAAGCTACCACCGAGGGCTCATGGTCAAGGCGTAGGCAACCTTCACCCGCTGCTAAAAAACCTAGCCGTCGGTACCAAGAGGACAAGGAGGAAGAAATCTTCAAAATTCATTCTAAGTCATCCGAGGCTAAATCCAACCCTCGTACGAAAGAGCGAGACCATAAACTGTATGACTTCCAGAAACAACTAGATGCGTTAAAGCTGCAAAGAAACTTCAAGGAGCTAGGGGTGACCAAGCCCTATCCTTCTGAATGGGATGTTGTACCCTATCCTCCAAAGTTCAAACCATTCAACCTCATGCAATTCGATGGCAAGGGTTCCCCTTCACAGCATATATATTATTTCCAAGCACAGACTGGACATATAACGAGCAATGATCCTATCATGACCCGGTTATTTATTAGCACCCTCAAGGGGGTTGCTTTTGAATGGTTCGGAAGATTGGAGCATGGGTCCATCAAATGTTGGAAGGACTTGGAGAGATTTTTCATGGCCAGATTCTTTAATGATGATACAGAAGTATCTATGGCCGCTCTCATGGCTGAAAAACAAAAGAAGACGGAGTCTGTTAGTGACTTTGTCAAAAGATTCAGGAATCAATCACTACATTCTCATGATCAAGTGACGGAGGCTACACTTATTGAAATGTGCAGAAACAATCTCTCCATCAATGTACTTTTAAAGATGGGCACGGTTGAAGCTTGCACATGGAAAGACTTGGTGTAGCAGGGAGAACAAGTCGAGAATATGCTTAAGAGGATGGACGCTGAAGAACCTCGTGAGTCTTGCTCGAAGAAAGGGGGCAACCAGAAGCAATCAAAAGGAAAGGACGCATTAGCTGTGGAAACCTAACCCTCTTCTAGTCTTCTAATAATACTCAAGAGGTTTTCCTTCTGGAGTAGAAAGTCGAATTGGTGATCGTCTTCCATTCCTAAAGTTTAAACCTTCCTATTTATTAAAGTCGTAACTCTTCTTCTCATCAATTTGGTGGAGTTAGATTCATGATAATGGAATTAGGGGACTCCATAGTCTTCCTTTGAACTCTCTCGCTTGAGTAATTCGGGTTTAACCTTACTAAAGTAGATTGGCTTTTGCTCTTTTCTTTTGGACGGGACCATGAAGAAAGCCTTTTGCACATCCTCCATCTCTTTGAATGCGGTGAATAATGATTTGAGTGGCAAAGTGAGTGATGCCTCGGCATGCAATGTGCACCATGAATTAGTACTTGTATCTGTATCAGTCTTTATTTGTTCATATTCAGAGGACACATCAGACAAGTACGCCAAATTAAAATTTTTATTAATAGACCACTCGCCCTCACTCGATACATTGCTATTGTTCTCATTCTGACCCATTACATCAAAATTTAATTCCTATGGATAATCTTCCTCAGGATCAGGCTCGATTTCAGCTTCGTTGCTACTGTCGGTGGCCTCATTTGACTGCTTTGGCTCTTGAGAATCTAGGTAGAAGACCGAATCGGTGTGGAAGTTCTCCACCCCTCTAAAAGGTTGCCTCTTGACGATCAGGGTTCTGGCTTCTCCCTCCTCGTTGGTATATTTTATGACCTGATGAAGAATAGACGGGACAATGAGATTCACATGAATCCAAGGTCGTCCCAACAATAGATTATAGGACGTGTCTACATCTATGATGTAGCAAGTGACCTCTGACTTGAGATCTCCAATTTAACATCTGAGTTTGATTTTACCTAGGGGTCATTTGCTATTAGGGTTAAAGCTGAAGATGGTTGTCTGAGTAGAACTCAATCGATGCAGGGGAATCCCAAGGACTTGCATGACCCGGTATGACATGATACTGAGTGCTAAGCCCGGATCAACCTGTACGCGGCTGGTCTCAGAAGAGTTGATATACCCCATGTAGTACAGAGGTCTATCATGCTTGTGTTTAATTTGCATATCTTCCTGGGTGAATGATATGCATGACAGACTTCTTATAGCTTGTAGACACTGTACACAAGATTATCCTTTAGAAGCTTCTAGAACTGGAGTAACTTGCATAATAAAGCTCTCCATGTTAGTTAAAACTTCAATTAGAGCTTCCCTTGTGGTATTGGATAGTCGCAGGAGCTCGTATAGGGTGATCCTTATAGGGATGTTAGCCAATTGCGTCATGATGTTGAATCGGAAGGGAGTACTTGATCCTCCAGTCTCCTGTTGGAGAAGGTTCTGGTTAAAGCAAAGCTCCTTCTGTTTTCCTTTATTGGTTTGCTTCTTAAGAGCAGAACCCCTAGCCTCTTGGGCTTGTTCTTCTGCTCCTTGAGCATTTTGGCCATAGGTTTTCAAATATGCTTTCCTGATTGGGTGCCAATGTTATCTCCTTGATCTGCCGCAAGAACAATCCTCTCTTCTTCCAAGTCTGTGAGAAGTTTGAGATGGTCATCTTTCTCATTTATAGAGGGGCTAATCATATTGAATTACTTAGCATTGCCTCTTTTTTCTTGGAGAATGTGCTCATCTACTGCTGGTCTTCAATTAGATCGGGATGGACCCACATCATCTCTCCTTTTGGAGTGGTAAGAGGTACCAAACATTTATCCTTCTGACCGTGTGGGTTAGCATTCTTCATGTGCATTTCTCCCTTAGGGATAGGGATAACATCGTCTGTGGCTGCTACGGAAGGACAATCTCCAAACTAGACCGATATCAAATTGGTAGATACAGTCTTCTATTCTGGCTTCAGCTTAAGCACATTGGCATTAACCAGATGTTGCAGGATATCCTTGAATACATAGCATCTCCTTGTAGGATGTCCTATAAGTCTATGGTACTGGCAGTAGTTAGGGTCGTCCACCTTCCCTGTCTCATCAGGATTCTTGACTTCGGGAAGCTTCAGCTTATTATTCTTCTGAAATAGCTAAAATAAAGTGTCCACTTGCTCCTCTTTGAAAGAGTACTGCTTAGGCTCTCTCTGTTGTTTTGATGCCTTGCCCTGCTTTGAAGGTGGCACTCAAGTGTTGGTATCGGCGATCAGATTCTTCTTTCCCTTGGATCGGGGAGCATTGCCTTGGTTACGTTGCACTTATGGCTTTGGTTTGTTAGCTTCTTCAGCTTTGACCCTGGCAACGATCTCTTCTGCATGCTCTTCTTGTGAGACCAATTGCTTCCAGGAGCAACATTCTGCTTCTCCTATTCGAGCCAGGAGATGGGTCTGCAAGCTGTGCCTGCAAGTTTCCACCAGAGTAGATTGTGTCATACCTAATGGGCATCGTAGGGTCATACTTCGAAACATCCACAAAGGTCTCTATGGATTCTCCATTCCTTTGCTTGGTGGCGAGAATGGTCGGGATAGAGACTTTAGAGTCATCTTCAAAGAACCTGACTAAGAAGAGCCTTTCTAGATCTACCCATTTCTGAATAGATCGACCCAACATGCAACTTTATGAACCATTCAAAGGAACCCCCTTGAGGGTGCCGATGAACAAACGAGTCAATATGGCATCATTCGTTATCACATCTCCAGTTTATGACTTGAAGTAATAGAAGTGTTGATTAGGGGATCATGTGCTGTCAAAAGCTTGTAGAGTCGGGGCCTTGAATCTCTGTGGATAGGGAGCTGTATCCTATTCTGCGGGATAAGGCCGCACTACTCCATCATCTTGGAGCTCGCTCCTATTGGCAATTGCATTGAGGTGGGCTTTCAATTCCTCTATCTTGGCTGACTGAGGATTGTGCTCGTTCTTGCCCTCTTTCTCTTCTTCGGAGATAGACTTTATGCTATGAGTTTCATGGTCCGAATTCTCATTCACTTTATTTTCCCTTTTGACGACTTCGTCTTTCGGGAAGATTCAGCTTTTTGGACCTTTTCTGTGACAAGCTGAGTCATCAGATTTCGCAGTTGATTAAGAGTTTCATGCTAAGCTTAGAGCATGGCGTTATGTTCATCGACCCTCCTAGTCAGGTCTTCTGAGCTCCCTGTCATGTAAACATGATTCTCATGTGCTATAAAGAACTTGAGGACTGAGACTCCGTGATGGCCGAGTGTTCATCATCAGAAGTTGTTCCTCTAGCCATTCGTTTATAATTAATAGGAGGAATGACTCCCGTCCAAGTTCGAGTATGTCTATATATTCCTTTGAACTCATCAAAGATTTGTCTGACGGTCGGCAAACGACTTGTTTGAGTCATCAGAGCTAGGAGTTGAGGCTTTCCCCCTTTCGATCATATTGATAGTAACCACAGGATATTCAGTCTCTGAAGCCTTTTTCTTGTAGTGTCATCATCGCTTGGTAGGTCGGGCGATGTTTGTCAACCAATCGAATATGGATCGTCAGGATGCCGAACTACAACACTGGCATTCTGAGAGGACTACAGAAATAAGTCATTCACATTGGCATGCGTGAGTTGCTTGTTCCATCGGTCTTTCTCTCGACAGAAGTTCCCGTAAGTCAGAGACTTAGGAAGAATCTCTCACCGAGCGTGAGGTTGGATTTGGAACCCCCTGTCCATCAATGGATGGGACTGGTTCTTAGCAAACATGAATCTTAAATCCATATTGATCTTTTCTAACACGACAAATTACATCGTGTCTTGAAGAAGGAACATGAGGGTCGTGTTTAGTTTGATTAACGATGGACCAATGTCTGCATTTTGTTAGTGAAACACCTCCTTAAAGGTTGCATTCTAGCTGGTTAACACAGTCCTGAGGTCTACATTTTGGGTCTAGAACACACTCCTGAGAGTTGCGTTTTGTTTTGAAAACGCTCCCCTGAGGGTTACATTTTGATGTAGAAATGCATCCTTGAGAATTGTGTTTTAATGTTGGAACGCATTCCTGAGGACCGCACTCAGTTGTTGAAGCGCATCCCTGAGGACTGCATTTTGATTTTTGAACGTGCCTATGAGGGCTACGTTTTAGGTTGATCATACCTGGCTCGTGATTGGGCTCATCAACGTGAGGCTTATGTTCTGAAGCAAAAACGCAGAGCTCAGGTTGAGGCTCACAAACGCGGAGTTCGCGTTGATTGAGAGATCAGCTCTCTTGGAGATAGGCTCATCACAAGGATCTTCTCCTATGTCAAGCAGCATTCTTCTTAGCTTGTTTTAAAGACTTTGCAGTGAGGTCATCTGCGTTGGTAGAGCTCGTCGCCGCAATGGGCCTTTTATGACCCGATACTCGTTGCTTTGGTGAGAGTGTGAGATCATTGACTCAATAGACGAGTCCAACAAAAGGTGAGCCCACTCCTTTAGAGGAGGGGTTGTTCGAGCAGTCTTGACCAAAAGGGAGGGCCTCCTTTGATGATTCAGCAACAGATGGAGCTTTGGTCTTGTTGGTGACTGTGCGGACCTTGCACATAGCCTTGGGGCGAAGGGATCTGGAAAAAAGTATCTCTTCATAGTTAGCTTGATCGAACTCCACGATAAGAGTCTCGACCGTTGTTCCAACAAGGTTGATGTTGGATTGCACCACCACGTCTTCATCTGTGAAGCTAGTCCCCAGCAGAGTCGCCATCTTTTGTTTGTTGTGAAAAATGAAGAAGGAAATAGAGATCAAAATTGTTTTATTCTCTCTAACAGACTTAGAAAAAGAATGGATTATAATTTCTCTCAATGCAATCTCTCTCTAACTTAGAAAAAGAAATTATAATTCCTCTCAATCAGTTTCCCAAATTACAAAAGAGAGAAGGGATCGACGGAGACCCTTCCCTTTGTTTAATATGGGTTCTTCTTGGTGTCGATGGAAGCTCAGATCATTGTATCCCGTTAACGATCTGAACGCTTCACCTCATGGAACACATTATCTTCCTCTTGAATTGTCGTTGAGGAGAACTTGCATGGCAAGTGTGGAAAATAACTCTTAACGAGTTAATAACTCAGAGCGATCGAGTTGTGAACTCCATAAAAGAGTTGAATTGATTTAATCAAAAATTGGTTTATAGCCAAGATCTAAGCTCCAAAACCTTTGTTGCTGAAGGACGCTCCAAGATCTCTAAGAACACAAAATGCCGATCTCTCTTTATGTGATATTTTTGATGCAAAAAGTTAATCCTGAACTCTGTTAAGTTTTTGGTATTTATAGGGGGGTTAAGGGGTGTAACTGACCCCTTAATCCACTCCTAAGTGGGACAGAAATCCCCCAAATCGTGGGGAAAATAGTTTTGAAACTGTTCAACTCGTGTTTGAACGAGTCAAATACCAAAAGTGGCGTTCTGGGCACAAACTCTGCGTCCAATGACTGGGACGTAGAGTTGAGATCTGGGTTGAGGCAGAAAACACAGTGGTCATACTGCATTTTGAATCTAGAACGCAGAGGTGGACTCTGCATTTTGAATTAGAGAGATTGTTGATTTGTAATCTCTTTTATCAGAGCGTTGCAAAGATCGTCGTTTTGTAATCTTCACTTTAGCTCCTTGAAATATAAGAGTATCAGATTGTAACTCTCACTGTTGTTTGTGAAGACTGTTGAATCAGAGCTTTCATCGGCTGTCGTGAAGGTCGTTGAATTATAACCCTCATCTATCTACATGAAAATCTTTAGATTGTAGCATTCGTCTGTTGTTGTGAAAGTCATCTGATTGTAACTTTCATTGTTGAGTTGTTGATGTGGAAGTCGTCAGGTTGTAACTTCCATAATTGGTGTTTGATGGGGATCAACTATCTGCAATAACTTTTAGACAGTCTACAGTTTGTTTTTGGCGTACTCTTTTATTTGGCTCTTATTACTCATATCTTATACTCATTGTTTATATCGCCTTTGCTTAATTATGTATCCTTGCAAATAACTTGTTGAATATCATATTTGCTTGGGTAATTGTTAATAAGTTTTAATTTGGCATTGTAATCAGATTAGATTAGCAAATACTTTATTCACCCCAACTCTAAGGTAATTTCAGAAATATGTTATTGCACTGTGTGGATGCATGGCAGATTTGACTTCCTTAGGTTCACCTTGGACTGTAGTCTTGTGTGAAACTGAGGGCGTCACATTAACAATGCATAAACTTTTAGCGAACCTAGCAGTCAAACAAGAAGACAAAACAGTAACAAATTAGAGATATCAAAGTTCTACAAGACAAGGTCTCTGCATAAAGTTTACGTGGGGCTATAAAAGCAACCGATGAGAGCATTTACGTAGCACTACGACACTAGTAAAAGATAATTTCTACCAAAAGTGTAAAGGATGTTGCATTGCTATCCCTTTGGTGTCCATACACTAAAAAGTTGCCAAATTAGCTCGAGTGAATCTAACAGTATGTAAACTAACCCCCTCCCCCACATGCAAAGGTCTAATAGTGTATAAACTGATCACTATATTTCATTGCACTTTTATACCATTATTATTTATTTTATTGAATAACTTAACTTATAAATAATGGTAGTTTTATAAATTTATAGGTAATAAATGATTTATCAAATAAGAGATAAAAGAAGTTTAAAATACGTCTTCTTAAAACCCACTAGAAGCTTAAAGGAAATCTGCAAAGGCAAAAAAGTATGAAAAATCGAGTCAATAAGTCAATAGAAGAAAATATAATATGTTAATTTCAAACTAATCATTTACTAATTGATTAGCTAGTTAATTAGCTAATCGATGAGCTAATCAATTATGTTGTAACAGAAATGTATTAATAACTGATTTTGATTTTTTGAAGCTCAAGACTAATCTAAGGGTTGTGGTTAATTATTATGTTCTATTAATAAGGGTAGAGAGTGAATGTTAGGGATATGTAAAAATTTTGTTAACTCCTTTTTAGAGAAGTGGGCCACTTTAATTGAGAAAACCTCTTAAAATTGTAAACTTTAGTTTACAATAAATAAAAAAAATTGTCCTTTTTAAATTTTGTTCTTCATCTGTTTTGATGACGAAGATGAAGATAAATATTTGCTTCACAAGAAGCCAACTCCTTGTCATGTAAGTTTTTATTTTTCTCTTTTATTTTCTTATTTTAGAATTACATGTTTTAGAATTTAATTTCTTAGTTTTATTTTATATTTTGTAGTGTAGATTTATTAATTTGTAGCGTAGATTTTTTAATGCTTTATAGTGTAAATTTATTTTCTTACTTTTTTATTTCATGCTTTGTAGTGTAGTTTTTTATATTTACTTCTTTTTTTTTGCTTTGCAGTTTAGATTTATTTTTATTTTATGCTTTATAGTTTAGATTTTAATTTTTTTCTTTTAATTCCTATTATGAGTAGCTAATCTCTTTAGGATTTCTAGGATTAGATAAAACTAGTTTAGTTTCCTTTTAGTTTTTGAATTGCTCTCTGTTCGCGGTGAAAATCGAGTCTTTCTTCATTGACGTCATTGCTATCTTAGTTAACTTTTTTTTTGTTACAAAGATCCGGTCTTTTTATAAGATCCGGTTATAATAAAATTAAAGAAAATAAAAAAGATTACAACTTTCTCCTTTTGCCGAACAAATCACGAGCTCCTGTTTTTCGGTCGCTCGCTTGCGTGGGTTGTTTGCCTGCGCCGGGGTTTATCCGTTGACCACTGTACGATCTAGATCCGGTCAGATCTACGCAGTATGACAGGTATTATTTCACGAAGGAAATAATAGCCGGGGGGATTTATTTCACCAAGGAAATAGTCGCCCAAATCTCGGGATCAAAGACCAAGCTTTGATCCGGAGTACGCCTGCGTAGATCTGAGATCCGGTCCTCTCGAACACCTGCCTTTTTTGGCGTTGACGATCGCCGAGCACCATATCTGGAAGAACGAGTCCTCGAAGTCCAAAAGCTTGGATCTTTTTTAGATCTGAGTCTTGAATCTAGCAGAGCTTCGCCTCTCCAAAAATTCCAACCCTTGAACAAATGAATCACCTCTCCTATTTATAGGCAACCAGAACTGTGCCTACGCACAGGTGGCCGACACACCTAGCCACCTTGAGGTGGCTCGGCCACCGAGCCACCTCAGGGTGGCTCGGTTTGAGCCGAGCCACCTTGAGCTGGCTCGGTTTCGACCGAGCCCCTCTAGGTGCAATGTTCCGTCGTTTTTTCATCGTTGTATCTGTTCGTGATTCGGTTGTGTGGTTGATTTGTTCGGACTCGATTCATTGACCTGATTTGGCAGTAAATCCAGTTCCTGATTTGGCAGTAAATCCACTTCTGAGTTCGAGTCCGAAACTGAACTTGATTCGATCGTGATTCGTCCGAGTCCGCTCTTGGTTGGATGGCTCATTGATTCCTCAACCCGTTGGCTTGATTCCGCACGCGAGTGGATTTATTCCATTGTTTGAGTGCGGTTCGTTAGCTTCGTAGCCTCGTTAATCCGCTTCGTCGCGTATCATCCGGCTTCGGTGTTGCGGGCTGACGGTCGTGTTTGGATACGTCGCCCGATGGTCGGTTTGTCGAATCGGCGTCGTCGAGCTGTGTTAAGTAACCTATAGGCAGTTTTATACGCCTACACTCTCTTTTGGGCCTAAACTAATCATGCTTAGATTAATCAACTACAAAACTAATTGATAGAAAAAGAATTTAATAGACTTTAGTTATTTTAAATAGTTTGATAGTTTATGCTTTTTCAATTCTAAAGTTACCATTTAGTTATTTATCTATTTTCATGAGTGGTAATATTGTTTGGATATGTTTAACTTGATGGTTTATGCTTAATAATTCCCAGTAATATGAGAATAAAAAGAGAGCAAATCTTAAATTCAAGTTGAATTAACTAATGAATTCAATCCTAGATTTCTAATCTTTTCACTTGATTCCCTCCATCTTTTTATTTGCTTCCTATTTTGATTTGGTTTCCTCTTTGAGTTTCTTAATTTTATTTTGTTCTTCTCTTTTTCTCATTCTTTCCTCTTATTTTAACATTTTATTTTAGGACAACCCTCAACCCAAAATACACTACACACTCTCATTCTTTTTCCTACACGATTTAAGAACCCAAATAGAAATTTCTTTCCAATAAACTCCTTTTTTGTGGAACGATAGCTTTACATACTATAATTGATTGTTGTGTACTTGCAAAGTTTATAGTTTATTCGCATCATAAACCTCTAAACCATGTAAATAATGGTTCCTCTATAAGTAGAAACTCTTAGCCCACAATCAAAGGGCTTCAAAATTTTATCCAGATCTCTTTATCTTAGGTTTGAGCCTTCTTATTATCTAGCGAAGCTATGCTTGCTTTAGAGGGTTCTTTGGGCTATGTGTGCTCTCCTTGGAGAAAGCATCCAGTGCCTTAAAGGCGCTACATCATCCCTGTCTCAGCCAATCAATTATGATACTTAGGCACTAATACTCCATATCATCTCATAGATCTCTTCATCTCCTTCTTCTCTTTAATCTACAGAGTCCAGTCGATTGAGAGTCTCCACCCTCGACTAAGACTCACTAACGAGACCATGAATGACTAATGCTACACACTCTCATTCTTTTAGATTCTTCACAAATCTTTGATTTAGAATTTAACCCTGTAACTTTTGGGCCTTTTTAATTAATTCTTGGGATTCCCGGGTTCATTGCTAGTTGTTTTCGAGTCTTAGTTGTTGTCCGCCAGACCATCAGCCATTGAGTTATTTTGAAAGATGCAAAGTCTTATCGTAGGTTTATTAGCTATGGGTTGAGACAAGAGGAAGAAAGAATAGATAACAGGGGTGAGAGGGTAATGGATGACATGGAAATTTAGTGTCCAAATGACAATAATCTACTAGTGCGAGTTAGGGATGACGTGGTGCCTTTAATGGGCGGATACTTTCTACTCTCCTTGGTCATTTGAGTTACATAACTCCCCTCATTAGATTTTCTCATGAACCTAGGACCTCTCTGTCGAGGTTTGTTCACTAGGTTTTGTAATCACCATAGAGCTAAAATTACCCTTGAGGGGGGGGGGGGTGAATAGGGTAATGTGCTAATCTAATCCTATTTTAATGTCAATATAAACTTTATCAAAATATTATTCTTGCAAGTATGATACTCAAGGAGATATGAGCAAGTATATAAAATTAAACAAGGGCGATGAACTACTAAACAAATGAGATAGTGAGCAATGAGATACTCAAACAAACAATATGATCACGGAGTTCTTCCGACCTACGTCTCCGCTCCCCACTCCCGGGGAGAATCCACTATCTCAAAGATACTACGCAATCGGTTTTCAACGCTCACCAACAAACGTTTACAATACTCATAATGCAATCACACAATACACCATCTAAATGTTGGCCTAGCCCGTGTCACCTTCCTCAAGCGCTCGGATTTACAACCTCTCACTAGGCTTTACTACCGACATCACTCCTCTTGGAATCGACCACGTCTCTCACCATACACTCCTATCGGTGTACTTGTGTATTACAAGGTGATCCTCACAAATATTCTCAAGTACAAAGATTTTGTTCTCTAACAAGATGAGAACTCAATGAAGCTCATACTCAATGTGTCACTCACTACAACCCAATAATATAGTGTATAAAAAAATACTAAAGGCTCAATAGGGATGTGTGTGAACAAAGAGCAATAAGTAAAACTAAACTCAATGTAAATTCTAGCTTAATAAAATGAATAAATAGCAAATAATTGTATAAGGCTAGAGATTGAGTTTAGAAGAATCTTCTCTGAAATTTAAGAAAGAGAGATGGATAAAAATGAAGCTCAAACCGATAGAATCGATCTCCTCTTTCTCTTGTGAAAGTTTCTTTACAAAAATTTGTAAAACAACACTTAAACAAACTTTAAACCCTTATAAAACTTGATTAAAACTTTCTTGGTTGATAGTAGTGTTAAATGTAATGGGGTATATATAGGGTAGAAGAAACCAGCCCAATAAACCATCACAAAACAACAAAAATAATAAAAAACGCAAAAACTAGAAAACTAGCCGTTATGCCAACAACTACTAGTTCGGTTGACCGAAGGATGTGCATTGGTCGACCGGACACAAGTTGTCGATCGACTGAAACACCCTGAGAAAAATCAGCTAAAAATTTGAGTTCTGATCGGTCAACCAGAAAGTCATGTTAGGTTGACCGAAATGCCCTAAGAAACAAAACCAAAAAATTTTGTTCTGGTCAGTCGACCGACATGAAAATTTTGTTGTGGTCGATCGGGAACTGATATATGACAAAAGTGTTTGAAAAACTAAATTTGAATCAACTTTAAAAAAATATCAAACAAATTCCAAAAATTGTAAAACTTGGGAAAATGTTTATAAACATGAAAATGAACATGTTACAAAAGAAAATTTTTAAATTGTGTTTCCCATTTGTGAAAAATTGTTATTTTGCTAAAACTCAAAAATACGTGTTTGTATAAACACTTGATTTTGACATATGTTTTAAACAAAGTTGTAAAAATATTTTGAACTGATTTATGGACTATATAAAAGATGTATACAAAGATTATTTTGTCTATAAGTCAATAATACAAAGATTACTTAAAAATACCCAAATTGTGATGAAAGTAAGAAATGTGTATGTGTATATAATTGAGCTTAAAAGTATTGATACACAAAATATACACCCTACACTAATATACCATATAGATTGTATATGAAGCTCTATCGAGGATCTTGACTCGACTTGTATATGCTGCATTAACAATATGGCTTGAATCATTCAACCTAGGTTTATCAATCTAAACCAAACACTAGAAAACACGTTATCAATTGTTTGTTAAATTATCAAAACAAGATTAGAGAATTAGGCTCACCACATGAGTCCTAACAAGAGCCACCACTCCACAAGGAGTTTTATCCTTTCAAAGGGTTATACAAAACATCTAAGAGTGACTTCTCTCTTAGTTAGAGTTATTTTCTTCTCACTAGGGGGTTTGCAAACAAATCCGCGCGGATAAAAGAATAACTTTCTATATTCATTAACTAAGATCTTCTTTTCCACCAAGGCGCAAGCTTCACAAAGAGACGACATCAATATCTTCCACCTCATCCTATAGTCAACAGAGATCCTCGAGTTATCTCGTAAGATATTAAAGTGCAAATTTTAAAATTTTCAGGCTAGATAAATGCTATAAAAACAAGTGAGGATGTATAAGTGTGAAGTAGGGGAACCTATAACGCATTGATGTGCTAATTAGTCAATCTTATTTTGAAAAAAAAAACAAAACCTTCATGACAATTGCATCCTTTTGATTTGGATCCACAAATTAGCTGGAGGAGAATTTTTTTAAAAGACCATTTTAAAAATATAATTAGCAAAATCGATCATTTCCCTAAATAATGAGCAAAATCCATTTTTTTTTACCATGACATAAAGACTGGTCAAAAAGAGGTCGATTTTGAAAAAAAATCATCTTTAAAATACAACACGGGACTAGTAGTCCCGTGTATTTAAGCTCGTTAATTAAAATTTTCGAACTTTTCTCTTCATCTTTCTCCTCTCTCATCCGATTCGCCCTCGACCACTGCCCTAGGTTGCCCTCGACCCTCGCCCTTGAGGCTCCCTCTACCGCCGCCATCGACCACTGCCCTTACGTCGTCGCCCTCGAGGCTCCCTCGACCATAGCCCACGAGGCCACCCTTGAACACCGCCCTCGCCCTCCCCTCGAGGCTCCCTCGACCATCACCCTTACCACCCTCGCCCCTTGACCCTAGCCCTTGATCACTGTCCTCGAGGCCACCCTCGCCTTCTCCCTCGAGGCTCCCTCGACCACCGCCCTTGAGGCCGCATTCGACCACCGCCCTTGCTCTCGAGGCTCCCTCGACCTTCGACCATTGCCCTCGCCCTTCGACCACTGCCCTCGTCCTCAACCACTGCAATGGAGGAGATTAAAGAGAAAGGAGGTAAGAGATCCGGAAGAGGGGTTATAGTGGCTAAGATTTTTAAAAAAGGGGAATGGATACACAGAACTAATAGTCTCGTGTATATTCTAAGCCTAATTAGTTTCGTAGTTACCAATTGTTAATTTCGTGGGACCATTAGTCCCGTGTATTTTAAAGATGATATTTTTTTCAAAATCGAACTTTTTTTGACCAATCTTGATGACATGACAAAAAAATATCGATTTTGCTCATTATTTAGAGAAATGATTGATTTTGCAAATTATATTTTAAAAGAACAAATTTTCTAAACAGACCCATTTTAAAATTTTATTTTCAAAACCGATTCTTTTTTTTTTATTTACCAAAACCGACCCGATTTTGTGATTAGCAGACTAATCACCTTGCTAATTAGTCGGGGTTGGCAACCCCGACTAATTAGGACATTAATTTTTAAGGTTTAAGGCTTCTAATTAGGGTTTAACACTGTCCTAAATAGTCGGGGTTGCCAACCCCGACTATTTAGGAAGGTGATTAGTCTACTAATCACAAAATCGGGTCGGTTTTGATAAATAAAAAAAAGAGTCGGTTTTGAAAAAAAAAATTTGAAATGGGTCTGTTTAGAAAATTTGTTCTATTTTAAAAACGTTCTTTTTTTCTAAAATTCTCCATTAACTGGACCTGTATCCCCACGCGTTCGTCAAAATGGCCCCTCGCCCGACTTGAGCATTCTGACCCCAAAAACTACGAGGAGACGTACACCGCAGAAAAGGAGGGAAAACGAAAAAGGGGGGAAAATCCCTAAAACCCTAAACCCTCGATTTTGAGAACAGAAAATGTCCTCTCTCTTGCCTCTACCAAATATTTCGTGAGCTTCTTCAATCTTCAGTTTTCCTCTCATCGCATCTCCTCATCGAGGATTTCGTTAGAGAGCGAGCCATGGCGAGGCTTCTCCGTAGCGTTTTGTTGAATCGAGCCCTATTATCGCCCGAGGTCCTTTTCCATGAACCCTATTTATTTTCTTATGTAATTTTTATTTGTTATTTCGGTGTATTTCTGGCGGTTTATGGGTGAAAAGGTGATCTTTTTGTTTGAGAAGGGTGACTATGGAATGAAAAGTGCTTGATAATTAGGGCTTGATTTGTTTTTCGATTTGAAATCAAATTTATGTTTCTATTGGAAATGACCTCTTTGTTTGAGCCACAATATAGAACAAACATAATAATTGCCAATGAGGATATACCGTAACTTTTTCCAAGGAATACCAACATACGAGATTTAATTGCCTAAAGGAGTTTTTGGAACCATATCATCAATATTTAATGCTGCAAATTGCAAAATGACACCATCTAGTTAGTTTACCATTATCTTTTCGTTTTCATTCTAAGGTTAGTTTATACACATAAAAATGCGAGTTCTCTGACGTTGTTTTTATTGGCAGAATTGTAGACAAGGAATTGTGGGGTCTGCTTCTCATGCCCGCAACTTCTCTGCTAAAGGTGAATGTAATTCTATTTCCACTAAAAGATTATTGCCCATATACTGTTTCAAACACCTGTAGAAAGTGAGACAATTAAAAGGATATTTTTTTAAGTCACTACTTGAATATTTTGCGGCAAGTAATGTCCCTCAGTTTTGAGCTTGTGCTGCTTGTTTAAAATTTTCCTATAGAAGCTTGATGGCTGCTAGATCTACAGTACACTCAACTTGTCTCATCTATTTTATTTAACCACCTCCATTACCTCATGAAGCTTACGTATGTGAAACTCAACCCTGTGCATCTTACAAGCTAGTATAAAAATTAAGAACTACATTTTTTAGAGATGCAATTCTATGTTTTTTACCTGAATGTCATTAGCCTATAAAACTAGAACTGCAAAATCATCCTGAGACTGTAATCTCAGTATTCCTTTTTTTAATGAACCACTTGATATAAATTTGTTTGAGAGAATTTTTGGTCTTCGGATTTGGCATATATTCACTTGGCTTTGGACAATGTATTTTGTCCACTTGTGCAGAAGTATTTGTGTGACGCCCCTGGGTTCACACAAGGCTGCAGTCCAAGGTGAATCACATTTATCATCTCTCTAGAGGAATCAACAAACAGGTGTAGGTACAAAACAAACAAAGAATAGTGAAATAGTACAATGAACATAATATACATAGAAGAAGTGTATAAATAACCCTCATCAGGGCCCAACTAAAAAAGAGTAAAATAACTCTGAATCTGAAATAAATCTCAATACAAGGGTCAAATGAAATCTCACTAAGGCACTCAGCCTCTACAAATTAAAAATATAAACTCTAATGTCTGCAAATAAACATCTACTGTGGAGCTCTGAAAAATAACTTAAATATAATATATTGGATGAAAGCTAAGATGCAACCACATCAACCTGTGACCCTTCGTGCGCCTGACTCGTCGCTGGAAAAGAGGGGAAACAATGAGTGTTAAAACGCTAGCGAGATCATCTCCACCGTCCCCAAGAGGAAGGGGTAGAGGAGTATATAAGAAAATACTATTAGTACATATAGATATAAAATCATTCATATAACTCTAAATGGAGACAGATATTTAGAAACCCATAACACGAGAATTAGTACGTCGAGCGTAATAATCCAAATAAGAAAACCCTCATGTATATACCATGTCTCAAATTGTGAATTGCTAAATACCAATCCGAAACCTATGAATGAAAAACAGTACTTAAAGAAAAAAATACCACAACTTCAAACCTCAACCATACAGAGCCAAAGTCACAGTCTCGAACTACCCTCGGGTAGCTGACGCAATGATAAGAAAATATCATCTAGCATAAATATTACCATAGACTATATCATGTATGCCAAGTATCCGATGTGTACCCAACTCTCGGGTAATCTAACATGTGAGCAAACTACAACTATGTGTGTGTGTGTGTGTGTGTGTGTATATATATATATATATATATATATATATATATATATATTTATCAATTAACGATACTCTTGTAAGGTTCTCATAATATCATATGGATTCAACGTCCTTACTCAATCGTTCTGTGGCAATAGGTATATCTCCATATTCCGGATGATACATCTAGATGATCGTACAACGGAGTATAGGCATATCAGCTCAATCTGAAAAACCCCCCGATCATCTTCGAGTATTGGTACTGCCTAGATCTCATTACGGAAAAACGTCCAAATAGTCCTAGTGTGGTACAACCGCGATCTCATTGCGGGGAAAACATCCACACCGTACATCCACAACTGATGGATTATGCATGATCATGTGTTATACCAACAAAAATCAACTCAACATGTGTTATGCACCTCAACTATGCATGTATACTCATTTTAGAAACATGATTCAAGTGTTCGTGCACGAATCTCGATATGCGGATCTATATCTCATGTTTACAAACATTTCAAGTGTTAAACAAATCATAAACATCCTAGAACAATGCAGGTCAATCGAGGAAAATCCCTCGATAAACAACAATTTGAGTCAAAACATGCACAAGGCCGAAATACACTGGCGGTCAACCGGCACTTAGGCCGCGGTTGACCGGCCAGTGACCAGAGACCTGGTAACTGCAATTTTGTAGTTTGTGTTCGCGTGCGTGTTTTGTGATTCTAACTTGTTTAACTCGTTATAAAGCTTGAATAAAACATTGTAAATACTAGATTAACATCTCTGAAGATTATTAAACACATGAAACAAGATTTATTTGCATGAGATAACATATACAAACCCTAAACATGTGTAAAAGCCTCAACACGTGTAAAACATCAAAATGCAGTTAAAACTCTTGCTTAGTTAATTTTAGATCTTAAACCACTTCTAAAAATTTGTTTATAATCATCTAAACACGAAAAGATCTGATCTTTAACTCAAATATTATGAAAGAGCTATTTTTATACCAAAAAATAGTTGACTTGGCTCAATAAAACCATATTAAAACTCAATAAAACACAGTGTTGTAAAAAATGCCCTGGGCGGCCGCCTAGACGCTCGCCTAGACGGAGGTGGTGCCAGGATGTGTTAAAATGCCCTGAGCGGCCACATTTAGGCGCTGGGAGCGTCTAGGCGGCCGCCCAGGGTTAAGCGGGCCGCGTAAGCGGGCCGCGTAAGTGGCCCGCCCCGCAATTCAAAGACCCCCCCGCCTGGGCGTTGAAAAACACAAACCCAAAACACAAACTAACCTTAAGCTCATCTTCGACCCGTTCTGTCTCCCTGACGCCACCACTAATATCTTGTCTTCAATCTCGTCGTCAACCTCCAAGCTCATCTTCCACCTCCAAACACGTCTTCGATCTCGTCTTCAACCTTCATGCTCATCTTCAACCTCCGAGCACGTCTTCGATCTCGTCTTCAAGCTCCAAGCTCACCCGACACCGTCACGAACATCTCGTCTTCGATATCGTCGTCAACCTCCAAGCTCATCTTCAACCTTTGAGCATGTCTTTGATTTCGTCTTCAACCTCCGAGGCTCCGAGCACGTCATCGTTCACGTCTTTGATCTGCTTCATCTCTGTAACTAGGTAAAGAGGGTTGTTTGCTTATTTTATTCATCATTTCAGATATAGGCCTTTGGTTTAACATTAATAGGGTTTCTTATAGATTACACAGTGCATTTTTATCGTTTTTTACCCCAAGTATAATACTATTGCAGCGTTGCTCAAACCAATGTATGGTTTTGGTGTTTTCCTTTAGTCTGTACACAGTTCAATTTTTTTCAATTTTTCCGTAATTGTTTCTTGAGAATTTGTTTTATGGAAAACCTTTACTTAGTTGTTAAAAAATTAATTGTTAATTACATTTACATAATTGTTTTTAGAGAATTTTTTCAGTTTCTCTGTTTTCCTTTTTTTCTTTAATTTTTCTACTGTTCAAACTTCACACTTCATAAACTTCACAATTTTGAAAATAGGAATACAATATGAAATTATGAATATACATATTTAATGAATGAATTATCGATATTTAATTTGGTAGTTGTGTTGGGAAATTTGATTGTTCCTTCATCCTTGCAGTTTGCTACTAGTATAATATGTAAAAAAGAAAAATAAAGTCAGTGAGCAATAATAACTTAGTAATTAGTATAACTAGAAAAAAGAGCTTAAAAATAGTAATTAGCAATTTTTCTATGCCCAATAACTTAGTAATTAGCAACAATAACTTAGTATTTGAGATGATTGATAAGAGTTGGAAAATATTAGTTTAAGTGTATATTTAATAATTAATACTTTAGTTTATACCTTTATCATGAGTATATATTGTTTTCGCTGAAAGTTACCTTCATTGCTGAATTCATTATAATATTAATCGTTTACAA
>BQKN01000558.1:157924-223674 GCA_022839385.1 Asparagus kiusianus
GCAGAAGACGGCATACGAGATACCATGCCCCCACCCCCCCCCCCCCCCCCCCCCCCAATTGTTTATCAAGGGAATAGAAAGCAAGATAGTCATCGGGACGCACTTGTAGGCACTGCCATTGATCATGTGAAAATTTTGGTGTGAAGCTTCTGATAGATGTATAACTTGCTCATCATGCTGCTTCCCGTATTGATAAAATCTTATCCACTGCGGTAAAGTAAGGCCAGTTCCTTTTGCTTTTCTCATTAGTGCGGCTCTCCTGAATGAAAGAAAGTAAGCAAATCATGAAAGCACTATCCATCATAAGACCATGTAATTCTACATTTGTGAGAACAAAGATGTGTTATCATAAATAGCTACAAACAAGCCTAATGCAGATGGGAGAATCCTACAACCAATATGAGCTCACCATCCGTGATTCAAATATGGCTTATTCTCAGTGAAACAGGTCAAGTATTAGTAACAAAACCTAGAAAACCCGTTATTAATACTAGATTTGAAAAAAAAATGTGAAGTGTTGTACTTGGGCATCTCACCCAGTTGACAAGTTTAGAGCAGCAAGACCATTGGGGAATGGAGTTGACTTTTGGATAGAAAACTAAGAAATGAATTTCTACCTCCCATTAAGCAATAAGATTTCCCCTAATTTAACATCAAGTACATTTGAATGAGACCCATATTAGGAGGAAGGATGCATGTATTTATAAGGCTAAACGTTGAAGGTCTTCCTGAGACTGATCTAGATGGAACTTGTAACAAAACCTAGAAAGGTCAAGATGAGCTATTTTAAGGGGAAGAGAGCAATAGTTACCTCATACTTCTGAACCAGCGATGCCCAGAGAGATTTGCACTGTGCTGGACTCCGAGTAATTCCATGATCTGATAGGCTAGAAGATACCTCTTCCCAAAGAATCATTCTCCCTTTAACTGCCTGGAATCGATCATCTAGTTCAGCACGTTTTGTAATTAATCTCTTAATCTCTTCAGGCTTCCATTTGTTCCGTTTTGAGGGCGTACGAGCCACTACCTTCGTTTCTGATGCCTTGTACTCCTCTACAGACACTTTAGCATTTTTACTTGAGTTTTCTGAGGTGATAATAACTTCTGGTGGTTGAACGGTTGAAGACCCTTTTAATGATTCCAAGGTACTTTTTGAAGTTGGAGATCCAAGTGAAGGTGATAGTTCCTCTGGGCCTGGAATTGCATCTGCCATAGGTACTGATTGCTCATCTTCAGAATTCTCACCTATAATAACATAGGGTTGAAAGACAACATCTCTTAGATAAAGATGAACAAAATCAAACATTGGAAAATTTGTATGTCTTAACTAACATATGCATGTCACCAAAAGATCTGTAAGTTTCAGCTAGCAGAGGGATCAAGCTAAACTGGGAACTACTTATGTGATATTGCATAAGAGAAGTATTTTGGTAACATTCTAATCAATAAGGTATTTGATTGTGAGAAATGACAGACTCAGTCTGCAACAAGCTTCAAATTATATGCTACAAATAATTTGATGCTCATGTGAACCGGGGTATCCACTTCATTCATCTTAATATTCTACTGTTAGACATTCAGTTATGTGCATATCACATATGCAAACAATGGCAATCTACTTGTTTGCACCCAACATATCTGAAATACTCACGTGTTCCAAAGTCCAGTATAACAAGATCAACAGAATGGTTTTAAAACTTATGCAGGATGCTTATCCTAACAAGTAAAAGTTTAACTTAGATACAACTGCCACATTCATTAATCAATGTAACCAATAAGATTAAAATAGTAATCTAAACACCCAGGTACCTTCTGCCACATTTTCTGTTTGGTTGCCCAAAGTGTTGGTCGCATTAGTGGCTTCATCATCAGCTGAAGCAGACTTCCAGCTTAATATCTTTCCAAGATGGGCACCAGATGATTTGTTTTTTGAAGATAGCCCAAAACCACTAAGAGATGTTCCAGATAATTTTGTTTTGAAGTCTTCAGTGAGAACTCCAACAGTGTTCTCCACAGCAACTGCAATGACTTCAGGCCTTTTACTGCTGTATTTCCGTACCATCTTCCTCAGTACTTCAGATACAATTCTTTCCATGTGAGTTAGTGGACAATTTACTGGACAGCTCGAGAGTGCAGCATGTGCAGCTTTGTAAAGTGCATCTAGCAGCTTTCCTTTATCAAGCCACAAACACCGCGTGGTGATTCTTATTTTCCCTTTCAAACTTACTTGTGAAGAACCATTGATGTTCTGAGGCCGCAAGATTTCCATACTGAAGAAAGCAACAAAAGGACAAACATTTGATCGGGATTATGACTTTGATTTTGATATACACAATTAAGTAATAGATAAAGATTAAGAAGAACCTTGTGCCTTAAAAAATGGAAATTTCCATAAAGAGGACATGTTAGACACCAAAAAATAGAGGGAAAATTACCTAGTTAAAGTAAAAGACCTAAGCTTTCAGACAGAGGGACTAGGACACAGTGCATAAAAGCTTCTCCTACATCAATAACATAAACTTCTCAACTCGCAGTTTCAACTTGTTAGGCAACTCGAAAAGGCATACTTCTAAGTAAGAATTCTTCCTGATGTTAAGACATTTAAAGATGACTGGCTTCATTTCTAAACCTAACCACTTCAGTGTTGAACTCAAGAAATTCTGTAGTAGCTCCCAACAAACAACATATATTACATTTATGTAGAGAATATGACAAGGATGAAACCAATCACAAAGCAGACCCTAAACAAAGAAACAAAAAATGGAAGCGAACGATGACTGCACTTAATTTTTTTAAGAAGCCTGTATAAGGAAATTGTAGTAAGTCAGAAAGCTTATGTTTGTCAGCTCCCAACAGTAAACAGCAAGGTACCTACATCCTTTCAAGTTTCTAGCTGCCATCAATATAGCTACAACTGCATATTCATGCAATGCACAATTCTCATTTATGCAAAGGCATAAGGTAAGAATAACTGCTTAAGCTTCATCTGTTCCCATTAAGTTTAGTCTACAGTGGAATAAGGTTGTCAGATCTGTCATGAATTTGGAGGTAAGCTGTAAGCATCTATCCATCAATATGTACATCACAAATATTTATGGTTTGACAGCTTCACGTATGTCGATTAGTTTACTTACAGGGGACTCTCTCTTCGGACGTAAATACTGATAATAATTTCATAGACCCATTTTTATGTCTATTGCTCTCTCTGAAAATTACGTTCTTGTCAATCTTTTACTTCCTCGTAATCTGATTCCAACAGCAATTAGTTGCCATGGAAAGGTTCCCTATTCAAGAAGAATAGAGGCACAGTACGTTAAACACTGGCCACATTTTAGTCATTGTACTTTGACATTATCCTACAAAAGCTGACACTACGCCAAGTTTTGTTGTCACTGCTTGTTAATTATTTTTGGTTATTCTGCTTATAGTTGGAATTCTGAAATATTAAATAATTCATTAATATTTACTTATTTATCTGAAGTATCTTTCAGGATGGACACGATCAATCTGATTCAAGCATCTAATATAGTTCCCATTACACTAGAGAAGAATTACTTTTGTTGTGAATGTTGGAAGTATTATGAGTTGTTTCTTAGTAGCTTTCATCCTATGTACAAGATTATCTTTCAACCAGTGAGTTTGGCTGAGAGGACATATCCATTGCAAGTCCAGAGAACTACAAGGATTCTTACAGCTAGGCAAATTTGATGAAACTCTTTGGATAATAATTACTGTAACAAGGTGGAGTAAAAACTAACCTAAGAGAACTTGTTTGGAAATATTCACTTAATTAAGAAGGATATGATAAACACAGAAGATAGGTCTTATCAGAACAAAATAGAAAAATAGGATACATGTAGCCAAACCAAAAAAAAAAAAAAACACTTTGACACAAAGGCTTTGATGTTGTTGTTGACTTTGGGTGATAATCGAAATGTGCAAGATGAAAACCCTGAAATTTGACAGAATAAACTCTCCACAACAGGCTCAATTTTTCTCATCAAACACACATTGTATTACTGGAAAAGTTCAGCGATGACATACAAGTTCATGGTTTAATTAAACTTTTGAGCTTCATATGGCCACAATTGCTGGCATTATGTTGTTAAGAAGAATATTGTGAAGATGTGAAATACGACGGCTAGATATATGCCCAAGGGGAAAATGTGTTGCCTACATGCATTATTTGCGATGAGGAATTGAAAATTATCAACCAGAAAAAGATTTCCATAGAGTCACTACTTAAACTCTTCATCACGAAGGGGTAATTATAAGACACTATATTTAAAGATATGAACTTCACAAACTGATTTGTGTTCTTTGCATCTTTCAATTGATTACACTCAAAACCGGATAAGACAAAATGGTAAACTCCAAATAGCTTCATTCATGTAGGTTTTGGTCTCTTTTGTGTGTGAAACTTGAGCAGGTAGTCCCACCAGCAGCCTAGTTTGCTTCTCTTCTACTAGAAATTTTTAAGGATTTTCAAGGGTTAGTAAACAGGTTAAATCGGCATGATCTAGCAAACATACTAAAAGTTCTATTTATGTTTTTGGAACTTTGGTTGTCAATGTGCTATTCAGAGAAAAAGGAGATGATCTACTCACTGAATCAGTTGCTCAACTGTGTTAGGCATAGGAACCAGAAATTCAACTTCAACTGTTTCCAGCTGAGCATGTATACCAGCATTGCATCACCCACTTTTCTGTGGTTTTCTCTATTTCATCCACATACATGCTACCATGTAACTACAGCTTAACCTTTTTTTTTTCTTACATCCAGGGTAAGAAACCAACTCTCAACTTTATAATATATTATCATCAAAAGACGAAGAACTCCAACCAGAATCATTAGGTCATGAAGACAATAAAAGTATTTGGTGAGGGCAAGTCATAAAAGCTAATAAATAACGAACAGAAGATGGAACCTATCATCTTCTTGATAAACACATTTTCACAAATCAAAATTGCATTGGAAGTCCAAATTTTTATATTTTCATTTTCTTGTCATGTGCATCTGCATGCAAGAAAAAGTCTACTTGCCATTGATATCACATGGTAACCTAATGTGGAAACCTGGATATGGCCTGCAGGTTTACAGGGATAATTTCCAAGGATAGGCCTAACATGGATAAGCATGATCTGAATAGGATGATATTAATTATTGAAACACACTAGAGATTTGAGCCATTACCACACAACTATAATACCATCATTTGCAATCCTTAATCTCTCGTCAACACAAAGCTCTGCTGATGTTCCAAACGCTTTATCACCATCATTATACATCAACTGCAGCAGATAAACATGTATTAGTTTCTCGAACCAAAAATATCAAAAGAAATGGAAGATATGAGTGTTTCAGGTCACTAACCTGAAGTTCCTCCTTTCCTAGTGAAGCAAATCCATTTGACAAAACTCTTCTGTTTCTAAGATGTGAAACACCAAGCATCTCTCCATTCTTTATCACCTGTCAAAAACAGGAGTACCCAGCATATGAGATCCTTTTACCTTTTCAAAGGTAGTGAGTTTTGTGCTGTTGTTTCCAGTGTTTAAAACTTCTTTCATGCTTATTTTCTATACTAGGAACATGCCTCAATTCAATAAATCCAACCAACTAGTCGAGGGATATACTCAACATCTCAAAATTCAAATAGAAAATAGCATCACATCCTTTTACAATGAAGCTACCTCATTTTAACTATGATTAAATTTGTGGGTCACAGAAAATATGAAATGTGTTTTATGGTACTTTTGAAGGGTCATCCTTGAGTATAAATAGAGCTGGAAGTACTGTCTAGTTTTCCTTTTATAATTTCCTATCAGATCTTATTTAGCTTTATTCAAAGTACTTGTGAAAGCCTGGGCATTGCTTCTCTTCTAATCACTGTTTTAATATCCCCAACATGGCCCGATATACCTGAGCTTACCGCAACCGATATGGTCTCTAAACATCCTTCACCACTTTTTTGGTATTTTGGGCTATATATCCCCAATGTGGCTGATATATCAGCTAATATTTTGGCCCGATATATCCTTTTATATGGTTTGTTGCAAAACAATATACAGCGTTTGGCAATTTTTGGATGAGAAATCATGATTTTTCCATTATAACAAATGACATTTTGCCCTAAAAAAATCAGACGAAATGCTGAAACGTTGATTTGTACTTTTGTTTGTTTTACAAGGTTAATTAGTGATTCTAAACATATATTATTTATATTTTGTATGCTTAGATTTTCGTAAGTATGTTAAGATGTCATTTTAGTGCATTATACTATATATGCAAAAATTCGTTATGGCATTTCGATATTTACCACATATCATTAATATATCCCCGATATCCGCAAGCCGAGATGAATTTTGGCCATCCGATATTCCCCCGATATCTGATATTTAAAACCTTGCTTCTAATAAGTCTATACTCTATAGCCATCTAAATAATATATTTCCAGCGTTAGCTATTGTCCATCCAAAATGAATACATGTATAGTACATCTTAATATTTATCAAGCCAAAAGTTAATTCTACAAGGCAACTATACTTCCAAACCTGTTAATGCTTGAGAGTCAAGATATTTTAGAAGTTCTCTTTTCCAACCATCAGATTGCAAATTAGTTTTCCCTTTGCATACATGAGATTACTGAGATAGGGAAGGCAATTTCTAAGAATGGAAACACCTTGAAACTTAAAATTTGCACCAACTCCACAAGATGGCATGCTGGTTATGTCATATGCAAGAAATAATGAGATGACCAACAAAAAGTGGAAAGATCGGAGATTAGGAAACAATACAAAGAGAACCTGTATGGATGATTCTAAAAAAATACGGATCAAGGAAATTCCGTATATAAATGAACCAGAAGAGTCAAAGTATTCAAAGAACCAACAAAAGTAACCATATGAACAGTCAACATGATTTGATAACTGCTAAGATCCAAATTTCAGCTGAATAACATTAAAGATATTCTGCTTAGTAACTTGAACAAAAATTCAGAACAGAAGGGTTGTTATTTGCATATTGCCTTTGGGTTCCACACATAAAACAACAATATTTTGCCAGAATTTGAAAAATGAGGCACAAAAGGAGTATAAACCTGAGGATTTTAAAAATAATATCCATTTGATCTTGCATCTATTGACAGTAAAAACATACTAATCCAGAATCTGCTCTTCTGATATAACTTAGGAGCATAAGCATTAATAGTAAATACTTACAGTGGTGTGTCGGATGCCAGTGGATTTTCCAAGCAATTCATGTTCTTTGAGGAACAAAAGCTCTCCATGAATTGGAAGAAAATGTTGAGGCTTCACAAGTCTCAGAACTTCCTCCTGCATGATGAAGAGTGAATAAATTCTGAACTTTCACAAAACAGAAGTTAAGAATGACATGCCAATAGGCAAATTGCTTACAACTTACTAATGGTAGAAATTGATCACGTCATAGGCTAGACAAACAGAATGTATAGCTTACAACTTACTAATGATAGAAGCAAAACTCACCAATTCTCCATGATACGCATGTCCAGAAGTATGAAGGCCCTCATTTTTGCCCATTACGATTGTTGAACCAATGTCAGATATGCGGTTTAGCATCTTCATTACACGAGTCTCATTTCCAGGAATCACCTATAGTTAAGATCACAAATGAAGACGAGCATATGATGGAGCCAAATTTCATAATGAAGAGTATGACCTAAAGGATACATGGATTGCATTATAAATTAGGAAGAAATTCAAACAGAAGTGAGAAAGCGGAAAACAAACTTATGAGCTAATATTCAATGCTATACATTTTCTTATAATGTAAGCTGCAGATCATTGAAAAGCTAATTTGATTAATTCATGAACCACTCTTGAACTGTCACTATAAACTTAGAACTGAAATACTATGAGCTCAAGGCATGCACACACACATATAACACAGACTTTGCATATAAGCAATTCCTGCTTGTACGTAATAAACGATGGACCATACAAACTGCAACCCTATGCAGCAACTTGATTACAGCATCTAGGAAAGTATTTTTGAAAATTTTTCACTTGTATTACCTACATATCAAGTCGCCTCAGAATGAATGGCTGAAGAAGCACGTTGAGTAAAACTGTAGTTGGAAGCTTAAATATTAGAACCCAGACCGTTGGACATGATCTAACACTCAGAAATGGTTGTGTGACAAATTTTATTGTTTCCAAACATCCTTCAAGTATCCGTCTGTTAGATGATAACACCCACAATCAATCAATTTTTAAAATTGTAGGCATCCTAATGGTGTAGATCAAGATGAACCGACCATCTGCTTTTAGATTTACTTTCCAAATCTTAGGAAGGAGGCAAGTCTAACTAGAGACATGCATGCGTCAGTTAATGAACACATGCATGCCCACTCACAGAAGCAATGAGGGCACTTGTTTGTTATTTGATTTTTTTTTCTTTACTGCTACTCTCACAACAATTATCTTATATTTCCCTTCAAGCCTTCCCTCTTTTTGTAGAAACTTCTAGAAAGAGGTTCAAAGAGTATCCCAACCTACTTCTCAATCTAATCTTAGTACAAATAGCAATCTCTCGTCGTGACTCATAATATCTTTCTTTAACAAAGAATTTCCTTATAATATCATTGTTCTGACTTCCATAATTCCATTATCTAGAATGTCAATTTTTAGAGTACTAGGATGGTTCGGTATGCAAGAAATAGTAAAATATGATTTTAAGTAAAAAGATCAGAGGAAAACACAGAACATAAACGAACCAAGCCTTTTTAGTCTTGTGAAGCAGAATAATAAAATAGAATTACATAGGTCTGACACAACCTGTTTTACTTTTGTAATTTTATTGAGATAAGCAGAGACTACGAATGTTGTGTGCATTATATAAATCGATGCCTAATTACATCTCCTTTCAAAAATTTAGTGACCTCCTTAGGTGCAACATATAACCTACTAGTATGACTCCATCAAAAATTTATTTTACTTCCACAATTTTCTACTTCTAACTTGGAAAATATATTAGTCAAACTATAGCATTGGCAACAATAATAATAGTTTTATTTGATCAGGTAAACCGCTACACTTAATTTTTAAAATCAACTTTGATTTGTTTTAATTTAAAATATTGCAAAGTTTACAATCTAATAAGTTCTAGTGTTTAAAATCAAAACATTTCTGCATACATCTATGCCACATATTACTGTTAGATATTATTCGTATTTAGATGTATGAGATATTATGAGATAGGGTTGAAATAGTGAGATGTGACTGGATATGATTTTATGTCATACCTATTTTGTAATATCCTCCTAATCTCTATTTAAGAAAGGTTAGGGTTAGATGAATAATAACTTTGCATTTTTTTTACTTTCTACATGATATCAGAGCCTACTCAATCATAGCAACTTCTCTCATCTTTCTAGATCTCGACGGGTTTTGCATGCCCTTCATGCTCCCCTCGGCAGCTCCGACGAAATCTTTGGCGTTTTAACGACTCTTTGGCATTGATCACAACTTCATCTTCAGCATCACAATTTTCTAAATCTTCATAGAAAATTCTCCACAAAAAATCCTTAAAAAAGGCATCATCTACTGTTTATCAAGGTTGTTGTTCATGAGATGAATAGTAGGCTCGGTTACAGTTCACCGTGATGAACAGTGACAAACATATTGTTTGTGTGCCATCATCTTTGTCGATTATCGGCAATGATACTGGTCCTCTTTCAGTTGCCTCTACTAGCTACCCACCTAGGGTTTTTACTGGCTGGCTGCCTAGGGTTTCTCTACCGGTTGACCTTCCTAGAGTTTCTCTATTGGGTGACCTTCCTAGAGTTTCTAGTGGCTTGCCCGCCGTCTAAGGTTTCTATTAGTTGTGACAATACTTTTTCCATTGATGATGTCTTCAAGTGTTCCGGACAAAGATGATATTGTCAAAGCTCTTGCAACTAAGCTATTTTATTTCGATTTGTAACAAGCTGGATATATATAGTAATATACGCTTTAGCTTGAGGGGGAGTGTTAGATATTATTGGTATTTAGATTTAAAGATATTATGAGATAGAGTTGAGATATTGTGATATGTGATTCGATATGATTTTATCTCATACTTATCTTGTAATATCCTGCTAATCTCAATTTAAGAGAAGTTAGGGTTAAATGAATACTAATTTTGCCTTTTTCTATTTCTCTACAATTACCATCAAATTTGATTCAGAGTTGAACCAAATTCACGGATTGTCACAAACAAATATTCCTTTATTTTTTACTAAGTATGCATACCAATAAAAAAATGAAAATAAATTAAAAACGCAAGGATCTAGTCCAGGACCAACTATACTTGACCCAAACTAATGCTAATAATGTCCCTCAAACTAGAAAGTGACTAAATGATGGAGTCCACCAAGCAAGTCAACTTGAGTACAGAATTACTAGGCCAATACAAGTTGAAACCAATTATGTTACGGTATGTCTTATGCTGCGCATTTCCTCCTTGTGAATTTATCTTCCAGATAACATGTGAAAACAAAATGAAGATTTACAGTACAGATCGGGACACCAAGGCCACATGTGATTTCTGAGCCTGACTACTGATTCAATTATCAATAATATAATAATTTCCACTCCCTATACTAAAATGTTTCAAAAATCTATCACATCATTTTGACCCCAAATATTGACAAACATAATAGTCATTGAGTGAATTAGGTTTAGGTGGGTAATGCATTTTAAAACCCTTAACCTTTTTAACTGCTACATTGACCGAAACCTTATTTTCTCCATCTCCACCTCATCCTTTCCTCTTTACCTTCAACCTTTCATCTTATCAGAAAATTCAATTCCAAATTGCAAGTTCAAGTGCATGATGAGGATGAGGAGCTCAAATTGAAGCCACAAAAAAGATGCAAGCCTTAAGCGAAGCAAAAAAATAAGACGAGGACAACCCTATTCGAAAATGACAAGACCTAACCAACAAAAAGCAGCAAGATAGAAGTTATCCTACCATTTTTTCTCTAAGATTTCTCCCAAACCAGGGCATTTATTTTGCTAACTGTTGCTTCCTATTTTTCATGTTGCTTCTTTCTGCTCTTGCTTGCCTTTTTTTCAAATAATTTCAAACTTTACTTAAAACTAAGTGCTTGCTACTTTTATTCCGTTCCGCTTAGATATTTTATAGTTAAAGACATTTGCATGAATATTGTGTAGTACATCTTTATTATGACATATAGGGTATTGCAACTACACTCAACCATCAGTACTATATAAGTGAAATATAATAATCTGCATGACATAAAAGCCTCCTATTTTACTAAGATTTCTTTAACTTGAGGAATTTGGAGTTGGATATGATCAAGGAGGAACAAATAACGGGATAATTATTATTACCATTGAAATGAAATAAAAACCCATGGCAAAATTCATGAATTTGTAACAGATTTATAGGATAGATGATAAGAAAAGCCGTGGATGCTGTCATGCTGAATAACAAGATTATACACGCGTGAATGGGGAAGACTTCGAAGGCTACACTACCAAGGTTACCAACTCACCATCCATCCAAATTCAGCTAGTCACAGACATGGTTAGTCTGAATATACAAAATATAGATTAAGGAACAAATGTATATCCTATTTCAACACAAAAACATTACCATAGTGATGCAAACATGGTGATCCATAAACAGAGGTAAATAAAAGACTCCAAAAAAACAAAAAAGGAAAAGCGAGCAGATAATGCCTGAATACATGAGTATGATGAGAGATGTCGCTACTTGAATCAAATAGCACATCAACTTTTATGATTGTAACCCAATCGCTCACTCTTTGTGTAACAACCAGTCCAGTTTAAAATTATCACAATATTAATGTGAATTAGACATATAAGTACCCTTTTTGTTGTCTTGAACTATGCAGATATAATGCGACTCAGACATTTAAATACTTTACATTTAGTGTCTTCTCCCAAATCTTTTTACCGACATGACCAAAGAGGTAGAGACAGAACTGACAAAAAAGGTGTGAGACAAGATAGCAGTTACATTCTATGAATTACCAATAATGAGTACTGACAAGTTTCAGAACAACTAAAAGGTAATTTACAAGTCAAAAACTCGCTGAGAAATCAGCAGCACAGCTGAGGAATTAAGCATTTCATATACTGTAAAGCACATGAGTATAAAAGTAGACAAATAAGCTTCACACATATAAATTGACATTCCAACAACCATTTGGGGTATAAAAAACACCAAACAGTACTGCAGCTCATATATTCTCCAAGGAAAATAAAAAGTATGTTATGCCATCTTGGTTGTACCATAAAGGCATAAATATAGACATACCTTAGCAGAATACAAAATCAGATCTTCTTTGTTCAGCTTGAGAGAATGGCTACTACCAAACGATGCAAGATTTAGAGCAGCTCGCGGTTCTGCCTGACACACAACATTGTAAACAGTCAAAAGGTAGCTAAACCTTGCAAGCAGCACGCTTGAATTATCTTGTGATGCACTGTAAATTATCTTACTTGAGAGCCAGTTGTCACAATTAACAAATCTTTTGGAGCATAAGCATCAATATCCTCCACTTTCACCTTCACAAATATGCAGAAATCATGAGTTTGTATGATTACACAAAAAATAGTAGACACACACAAACATGTAGGCTTTAGTGCAAGTGTACACACATTGATTAAATAAAAAGATTCATATAAAATATACCCTGATTCATATAAAATATACCCTTGATGATACATGAACTAGATTAACTGAAAATGTGGTACTCAGATGCATAATAGAAGCAAAAGGGCCATAACATATTAAGATTCATCTAAATTTAATATCTCCATTTACTTACTTACTGTGAAACTCTCTGACCTTACTACAGGTCATATCAAGAGATAATGTCTTCAATATCAATTAATAACTCAAAGTAAAACAATAAAGCTATGCAGACAAATGAGAAATTCAGCATAATTAGACATGACGACAGAAGGTGTATGGATAGCTTATGCTGAGCTGACTGAGCAATAACCTACATATTTTCATGCGTCGTATGCAACATATAAAAAATCAATATACATTTATAAATCAGACACTAAGGAACTAGATTTTATCCCTAAAAAGAGCAAATAGCTTCAGCTCCTACTCGGACTTAATTATTAATCACACTTGTCAGAATGAAGTTAATAGACAAGACCTAGAGTGAATAAACAGACTATTTTGCATATACAAAGGTTTTTTAGGTTACTATAGGTCTGAAAGCTAATTCAGTGGTCAGAAAGTCATAAACTTAGGTGCAAGCTAATGATTCACCTTCTAGTCACATAACATGTTCACATAAATCCCTGCCAAGAAGGCACAAATGGTACCATAGTCTCTTAGCATGGAATGCAAGGCAATGCCTAATCGCTTATTTGGTTCGAACAGATATTAGGATAGTAGGGAACAGGTTTTTTAACTATTCAATATTCTGTATTCCTCATTATTATATTCTCCTTCCCCATAAAAACGTCTCCTTTCAGAAATCAATATATACTCTTTCTTGATACGCAATCTTAAAAAGGCAACCAAAATAGAAAACTATCAGACTCAAAAATATGCAAAGAAACTGTCTCACGACTTCCAAGCAAGCAAGATCCTGTACACATTTTTAGTTTAACACACCAAGAACTCCCTACTGCAGAAAAACCTTATATTATAAAAAGAGACAATGCATCTAAGAGCCTACCACATACCAATGTTGAAGGATCTATTGGCGCTTTTCCATCCTTGAAAGCAGCATCAAGGTAAGTTCTTAATGACATGCCAACAAATACCTGTTACATTACTCAAAATCAATAGACTATTGAAAAAAGAAATTTGGTGAAACAAGGACCATACACCTTTTGTTGATTACGGAGCACAATATTGATGAATGAAACAAGGTGGTTAAAGCATCTTACCAGTTTACGACCAGTTAAATCGGCAGCAGCTTTGACACTTCCAAGACGATGTATATTAGAAGCAAACTGCGTAGTGATAACTCTTCCTTTTGCTTCTGAAATACGCCGTATTAATGAATCTCTTACAACAGCCTCGCTGATAGATCTTCCAGGAGAAAGCACATTGGTTGAATCACTCATCATCTGAGCAAGATCGCAAGTATAGATGTTAAATTCCCTCAAAAGGAAAAAAGCATATAAATATGTTCAAACTGTCTTCAGCTCCAAGATGGCACAAGACACATATAACAGAAAAATGTAAGTAGAATTGATCGAGAAAAGAGTAGGCATACAACTGGAATAAATTTCCATTAACAACTGTCATAGACAGCAGGGTAGAACTCTCCTGAAAGGATATCTTAGTTCTCAAAAGATGTCATCCTGATTCTGCTCTGTTATACAGATCACATGAACCAAGTACATCCAAAAGAAAAACATAATATGAATAGTTGTCCATAGACAGTAGTGGAGGTAGAATTTTAATCCAGCTTAGGAACTAAAACATTCTAACAGGATTTTTATACATAGTGCAATATGGTCAGAACAGGGTATGTAGGGAAAAAATATATACCCCGGAAACAGGAAGTCCAATCAACAGATCTTTTTCTTTTCCCCTAGATTTATCTTCTTTATTTTATAATTACTAGAGGTTCAAAAATCTTTTATTTTTGCAACCCTATCGCTCTTTTGACTTTGGAACAGATTCTTTTTGTCAGTATAATGTTTCTTCTACACATTCATTTCCAATCCATAATAGAGAATAGTTAGGATTTAAAAAAAAAAAGAATCAAAGGACCACTCACAGGAGAACCCTTCCCCACATCAGGCACTAATTTTTTTTAACGTCTAATTAGATCGGGTAATTATTCAAATTAAGAAGAGAAGCTCGTTGCCTTTTTTTATTTTTTACTAGAATTGGAGCCGTAAGGCTCTATCCATTTATTCACTAGACCCAAATGCAAATTTCTTTTGGAGTAAGACAAAAGAAAAAACAAATTTTGAATATTTTTCTCTTTTTCTATTTAAAAAGTAAAATAAGAGGTAAAATGAATTATTTCATTCCACAAAATATTTATTTCTATGTATATAAACCAAAAAAATTATACCCGAATTAGAAGTGTGTATCATCAGTGTAGGTGCATTAGAAGTGAATGCATGAACCGTGAACTCTGCTACTAAAGTCTACGTAAGTTTAGAAATGAAGTTATTGATTGGGGGTGCGAATCAAAATAAAAGATTATATAGGGATATACATGAACATATGTTGTTTAATAAATACTTATATGCCTGATAAAGCATGGTATCTTCAAATCCAGGTTTAGACACTTGCCCAACCTGAAGTTAATGTGGCTGCGCCACTGTCATAGAAATAGGATAGAAATTGACGTTCTGAAAGGAGAGTGCTTGGTCTAAACAACTTAATTCCCCCTTCTTCAAGGTCAATTATACCAGCAACAATAAAGCATCTTAACCCTGTTTCATCAACTGTTCATCACAAAACTATATTTTCAAAATATCCTAATATAACCTTAATTATTAGATGAAATTTATTATTCGCATAAGCCTCTGAAAGACAACAAATAACTCCTCCATAATTTATCACAGCAAAAGTATCCAATGGTTGAGAGTGTTAGTATTTCATCTAAGTTATGTTGCATGAGTATGGGTATGGATACAGGACATTGCAAATTTGTAAAAGGTGGGGTACAGGGACACAACTATATAATTATTTATATACACATATATTATATATTGGAGTTAATAGTTTTCATGGGAACAAGGATGATAATTAAATTTCCTATAACATTTTATATTTCTTTTATTATGTTGATTATAAATTGGAAAGTCACTAATTTTTTAACTGGACATCCAAGAGACCCTTCAAAATCATAATTCGAAACCTGACCTACGTCCAACAACTTTCAAGAAGTGAAATGTGAATTGTTGGATACACGTCCAAATGTGTATGATTGCTTTTTAAATTAAAACATGTATTGTAAAATTGAGAATATGCCCGAATAAATGTATGCATGTATGCAAGGCGTGTCCAAGGAGTATAGATACGGGTATAGACACGTGTTCGGTATGGGTACGACTTCAAATTAGAAGTACCCAGGTAATATAGCATCCAAGTGTAACTCTCCCTATCTACCAATATCAACCTCCATCCCCCCTCCTCCCACCCACCCCCCAAAAAGACACGGTAATATTCTCTCCTCTCTTCCCACCAATATTTTTTCTTTCTACAAAATACGATTATGCCACACTAGTTTGAGAACAATTTTACCAATACAGTTTATTCGTAGGGCCTGTTTGCTTGGTTAAAATGTGAAGGAAAGTCCAAAAAGAAACCTGATAAAGAAGATAACCAAAAAAAGAAAACAAAAGAGTGGAGGAAAGCTTGAGCCATGTCACTTCTAAGGAAATTATGTTCCTACACAAAAATGCCGAAAACCCATTAAAACACCGATTAAATAATCAGCTCTGTCATTTTATAGTTTCTCGTACCCACTACCCACTCGATCCATTTCACCTAGGGTTACAAACGCCACTTATATCCCTCTCATTTCACCCTTCCCTCCAACTTCTCCCGCCTCCATTGCTCTCTATCTCTCTCATAAGTGAAAATTCCTAGAAATATTTTAGGCAAGATGTGTTCATCAGCACCTCAAATATCAAAATTTGGATGATCGATCAAGTTGATGGTTAATCCTGATTCACAAATTGGGGAAAAAGATTAATCTTCTGTTGGTGTTGATGTTGGTGTTGATGTGATCGAAGATGCTTCAAATTGAATGGCTTGGGTGTTTAATCTAGCTTAAAATTGATGCTTTGCATCTTAGATTTGACGAAACCCTAGATTAAACAGATACTTCAAAGAATCAATCTTGTTCAAATTCAACTCTTATCTTTCTTAACTCCTTATTGATCAAATGTAATTTCTAAGCCCTTATTTCCATTTCTTATTTATTTGTGAAATTGAAATTTTTTAATGATGGTCAGTTTCATTGTTCACCGCATGTAGTAAATTACAACAAATTTGATGATTTTTTTAAAGATGATTGTGGTCTAGTTATATGTATGCTTAGGTTTTTTCTTTTTTGTTCTTTTTTGCCATAGTTTAATATAAAGGTGGAATTTTTTCAAAACTGGATGGTAAAGCTTGAATTTTGATTGAGGTGTCTTGTTTGTGTGAAGTTCAATGCAACGATGTCAATTTTTGTGTGAAGTTAGATGCAACTACCTCTTTGAAATTAGAATATACTTGAATCCACTTAGGTCGATCCATAATTTTTGCTCATAAAGACCGTGGTTAGGGTAATTTTATAACAATTAAGAGTTTCTGTCAATTTATGATCATATTAGAGTTTCTGTCAATTTTTCTGTGAAGTTATATCCATATTTTTATGTGAAGTTAGGTAATAATTCTAAGCTGGATTATATATATTTTAATAGCATCAAGTATGACTATTTATGAGCTATTGTTACATATGTGTATATATAAGTTGATCTTATTAGTTTAAAATTCCGGTTAGTGAAAATATTCCTATAGTCCATACTTTAAAATAATGTTAGTATCTACTTTAATACAATCCAAGTATTGTAGATGGATGATGATCTTTACAAAGACTGTAACGAACATGTGCTTGGGGGATGCACTATATGTTTTAGTTATGGTCATGACATTCATGAGGAGAATGCAATGTCGACGTGGATCCATACGTATGGGACCTACTAAAGAGAAAATAAAGCAATATAAAAATAGAAAGGATCACATGAACCGAATATATAGTGGATTTAGTGATAGTTGCGTCAACTATGTTAGAATGTTTAGTGGTGGCTTTATGAAGCTTAAATCATGAGGAATGATTTATTACGAGACTCAAGGCATGTTACATTGAAGAAGCAACTTGCTATGACTTTGAATATCATAAAACTAAAAATCAAATTACTAGGTCACATTTATTAGATCTGAGGAGAATGTAAGTAGATATTTCAAGAAAGTGTTAGAAGCAATTTGCCACATACGTCCAAGGTTCTTAAAACAAGCACGCAGTGAAGTTCTACAAGAGATCCTTAACAACCCCTAATACTACCCTTATTTCAAGGTATTTACTCTATACTTTGTGATAAAAAGCATGTTATTTAATTAAATAAATATAGTTGTTAGTAAATTTTTATACTATCTGGGATTGCATTAGTGTGATAGATGGTACGCATGTTGATGCTATGTCACCCACCAATCTTGTTGCATAATTCAATGGTCACAAAGCAGTCACACAAAACATTTTAACGGCCTGTACTCCAAACAAGTTATTCACTTACGTAATAGCAGGGTGAGAAGGTTCTGCAAACGACTATAGAGTCCTTCAAAATGCATTATCTAGACCGCAGCCTCATGGCTTGAGAGTATATAATGATAATTTCATTAAATCTCTGATTCTAAATATTTACTTCAATTAATAAATGATATACAAGGCAGTGTTATAAAAATTCTAATATACACATTTACATCATGTAAATTATAGGGAAATATTATTTGTGTGATGTGGAATACACGACCATGTCGGGTTTCATCTTCCCATATCGTGATGTCCGTTACCATTTGAAGGTACAAATAGGAAGAACATCGAAAAATAGAAGGAAATTATTCAATCTTAGACATTCTACATTAAGGTCTAAGATTGAATCTACATTTAGTTGTTTGAAGAATTGTTTCAAGATTCTCACCGTTAAGCCCTATTACCCATTTCTCGCACAAGTTGATATCATATTAGCATGCACGGTTCTTCATAATTACATTGCAACCATCGACCCAAATGATGAAATATTCAATAAGATCGTTGGCATTAAAGAGGATGAAGGTGATGTTGCTAATGAAGATGAGAACAATCTTGTTGATTTCTCTTAACCCAACTGCAATGGAACACAATCAAGAAACGTATCAATGGAACACAATCAAGAAACGTATGGAAGGATCGTAGAAATCAAATAGCTTCAAAGATGCGAGTTGATTATTGTGAAAGTCATCGAAGTAGAAACACAACGAAAATGGCATGTGAATTTGTCTCTTTATGATGATGCATTGTATTAGGAATTTGCCTCATGTTATGATTTTTATGAAAAATACTTTTAACACTCTTTGTGTAACACTTGTGTAATGATCTTATGTGATCTTTCTTATGTTTTTATGCATGATCATGATCTTTAAGTCTCATTTGCTAATTTCTTAGTACATATTTTTTACGCACCTCACACTTGTATGTACTTTTCTCTAAATATGTTCAATGTATGGTCGATAAGCTCATGATGAACTTGATAAGGGCAAAGGCAAAAGTGCAACATTAACCCCATCTCCTAGACCCCAAGAAACTCATCCCCCCTAGTCGGCTCACATGGGATTTATGTCGATGAATCCTTCACATGTTGGGAAAGCTCCTAATGCATGGAACAATTTTCAAATGCAAGATGGTAACTATTGGTGTGTGCCACAACCATCACCAATTTCATTCTTCAACATGCTAAATGTTCCTACAACTTTACATCGTCAAAGTCATAGCATGGGTCATCTAATCAACAATGTCGAATCAGTAAGAGAGTTGCTATTAATATTGAAGGTGATGAAAACACATCCCCTAATCCCAAAAGGAAAAAGAAAGCGCTTGCTCATAAAACCAAAAACAATGACAATTGTAAGGGGAGGTTTATCAAATTATATGAGAGAAAGCATGATGATGTGCTAATTCCTTTCCTTACAAATTGTGCCCAATAAGGGATGAAGGCTAATAAGAAGTTCAAAACGACTACTTATAGTATGACAGCCACTCAAATCAATAACCAATTAGGATCAAAATTCACAACTGATAATGTGAAAACACATATGAAAACTCTCCGCATTAGATTTTTGGACACGCAGAAATGTCATAACTTGAGCGGTGTTGGATGGAATGATGTGAAGAAGCAAATCATTATAGATGAGGATTGCTTTGATAGATGGCTAGAGGTGTCATACTGATACAGGAGATCTACAAGACGCGACGCGACGACTCGAAACAGACGAGTCGACAACAAACCAGACAAGACAAGACTCGATGAATCGAACCAGATGAGTTGACAACAAACCAGATGAGACGAGACCCCGAGACTTTGAGACCCCAGTCGAAAGGACCCGAGACCCTGAGACTCCGAGACCCAGTCGATAGGACGAGATCCTAGCCGAGACCCTAGTCGACAGGACGAAACGACACGCCCCAGTCAACACGAAGGGCGGTGTTAGTCAACACCTGCCAGTCGACACGTCCCAGTCAACACATGTTAGTCGACTCATGTCCAGTCGACACGAAAAACGTTACTACTCGTCACGCCTCGTGTCGACTCGAATTTCAGATTAGGAAAGAGTTCCTTTTTTTATTGTTTCCTTTTGGGATTTGGTATTTTCCTTTTAAACTTGAGTTTCTTTTTTATTAGAGTTAGGATAGATTTAGTTGGCTATAAATATTAGTTCCTTTTGTAAATTGTAAGTCAACTTTTCAATTATTCATTTAAGAGAGTTTTTTTTCCTTGTTTTCATTCTCAACTTTGAGAAACTTAGAGCTTGTGGATCCACGCTCGTGAATTACCTATTGTTGTCAAGGCTCGTCGGCATCGAAACGATATTCGATCAGCCTCCCCGTTTCTACGTCTGCGTCAAGTGGTATCAGAGCTTCGGTTTTAACATCCTCGACAATGACAGGTGACGACGAGAAGGAACTTTCTCTATAGGATCTTTCCGCAAGGATGGATTCTATGGATAGAAGATTTGGCACGTTGGAGGCGTCTCTTTAGAACCTTCAACAAGTCATTGAATGACTTACCTTTCACCTCAACAATGGGAATAACTTCGCTGACGGTCTTCACCTAAGCGAACCCAGAGTTAGGCTACCCCGACATCTACCCTCGTACAATCCCCAACCCCCTCCAGTTCATCCCCCTCCATATCAACCACGTCCAAACCAAACCCCTCCATATCAACCCCCTTCATATCAACCCCCTCCACATCATAGACATCCCAACCAACCCCCTTCACATGATGAATCCAGTGACGAAGGAGCAGACTATGGTGCCCAATTTGAGGGACCATAGTATGACAACGTCTCGAGCGAAGGAGTGCGACCTTATGACAAAGGTCGAGGCAGAAGCTTCAACCCTTATCGCAATTATCACCGACAGGACGAACATCATCACGACCAAGAGTACCGGATGAACTCCCCCTCCTTTGGAGGAAGTCTGGACATAGAGACTTTCTTGGATAGGCTATATGAAGTGGAGAAGTTCCTTGAGATGGCTAATGTGCCCGAAGCAAACCAGATGAAGTTTGTAGCATATCGTCTCAAATGAGGAGTCGCGGCATGGTGGGATCAGACTCAAAACACTAGGCGATGGTAATATAAGTAACCAGTTCGGGTATGACGACGCATGAAGCAATTACGCCAGGCTAGGTTCCTACCACCCGACTACCAACAGATCATTTACAACCAGTTCAAGCAATGTCGTCAAGGGATCAGATCAGTAAGCGCCTATACCGAAGAGTTCTTCCATCTTACTTCTCGTTGTGATTTGTCGATAAGCGAGGAACAATTCACAACTAAGTATATTGGCGGTTTAAAGTACTTAATTCAAGAGAAGGTGGTCATCCACAATGTATACTCCGTGAACGAAGCCCACAATATGAGTCTAAAGTCGGAAAGATTGACCTCCAAGACACCACCTTTCAGGCGAACCGATCAGGGAAGTGCGGCTAAGAAGGCAAGAGGTGAGTTAGCAGGGCCAAGGATGACTGATCGGTCTAATCAACCACGATCAGCCGAACGGTTGACAACTCAACCACCACCCCAAACGACTCAATCAAATCAGTATGCCAAGCCGATTGCATGGAAGTGTTTCCGATGTCTCCAATCAGGACACAAGTCCAACGAGTGCCCGCAGCGGAGGAAGGTTAATCTAGCGAATTATGAAGAGGCAGAAGATGGACACACAGCATCTGACGAAGATTATGAGGAAGAGGTTGCCGAGATTGAGGGTGATAACGTGTCGTGTGTCGTTCAACGACTCCTGTGCGTCCAGAAGACTCCAGAATCTCCAGATTCATCACAACGACATCAAATCTTCTTTTCTAGGTGTTCAGTAAACAACAAGGTGTGCACCCTCATCATTGACAACGAAAGCTGTGAGAATATTATGTCGAATGCCTTGGTGGAACACTTGAGACTACCAACAGAAACAAAACCTATACCCTATACCATAGGATGGATCAAGAAGGGCCCCTCTATTAAGGTGACTAAATTATGCCGTGTGCCACTATCACTAGGGAAGACGTATCATGACTCTGTTGTGATATTGTGGACATGGATGCATGCCATGTATTATTGGGGCGACCGTGACAGTATGACGTCGATGCTAAGCATGACGGCAAGAAGAATGAATATTCTTTCGTATGGAATAATAAGATCATCCTACCACCTATTCCACCTTCTCCAAAGCACCCCAAAGATCAAAAGTCCAAACGAATATCTCTTTGCAACAAGGGTGAATTTCTGGCCGAGTCAAAAAAGTTAAAGCAGAGGTTTGCCTTAGTAGTGAAGGAAGAAGTGAAGACACTCATTGAGATCCCAGAGAAGATGAAGTCACTGCTTAAGGACTTTAAAGTTTTGGTTCCTAAAGAGCTGCCAGAGAGACTTCCTCTCATGAGGTATATTCAACACCACATTGATTTCATTCCAGGCTCAGTGCTTCCTAATCTTTCTCACTATCGTATGAACCCACAGGAGAAAAAGATCCTATAAGATACCATTAAGGACCTCATTAAGAAGGGTCATGTTCGAGAGAGTATGAGTCCATACGTAGTTCCAGCACTGTTGACACCAAAGAATGACGAAAGTTGGTGGATGTGTGTGGATAGTCGAGCCATTAACAAGATCACAATTCACTATAGGTTTCCAATTCCTCAGATGACATGCTAGACCAGTTGGGAGGTGCGGGCATCTTTTCGAAAATCGACTTGAGTGGCTATCATCAGATCCGAATCCGACCCGACGACGAGTGGAAGACTGCTTTCAAAAGTAGTGAGGATCTCTAAAAATAGTTAGTGATGCCTTTTGGGTTATCGAACGCTCCAAGCACCTTTATGCGTTTGATGGACCAAATTTTAAAGCTTTTCTTGGGAAGATTTGTAGTCGTCTACTTTGATAACATTCTCATCTATAGCCGAGATGAACAGGAACAAATGTTGCATCTCCGAGAAGTTTTTCGAGTGCTAAAGGAGAACGAGTTTTACATCAACCTTAAGAAGTGCATGTTCTTGACGACTAGCTAGTGTTCTTGGGGTTTATGATAAGCTCGCAGGGAATCCAAGTCGACGAAGATAAGATCAAATAAATCAAGGATTGACCGACTCCAAAAAGTGCTACTGAAGTAAAAGCTTTCATGGATTAGCATCTTTTTATAGGCGTTTCACTCACAACTTCACTTTTATAGTAGCTCCCATGACAGATAGCTTGAAGAAGAAGGGTGTTTTCGAGTAGGCTGAAGAAGTAAATGCAACTTTTGCCCTTATCAAGGAGAAGATTACCTATGTAACACGAACACGGATCCGACACGACCATCGGACACGCCGACACAAGGCAAATTCTAAAAAATACATAGGATACGTGTGTTCGAAACGTGTGTCCGACACGGACACAACACGACACGGCTTCATGTTATACGTATCCGTGCTTCATAGAAGATTACTACTGCACCTATATTGACGTTTTTAGATTTCGATAAGCTCTTTGAACTTGAGTACGACACGTGTGGTGTAGGTATTAGAGTAGACCTCTCTCAAGAGAAGCATCTCATTGCTTTCTTGAGCGAGAAGTTGAATAAAGCTTGGCAGAAATTGAGTACTTATGAGCAGGAATTATATGATGTTTATCATTCTTTAAAGACTTGGGAAAGTTACCTCATTGCTAATGACTTCGTAATTTACTCCGACCATTAGTCTTTTCAACACTTCAAGAATCAAAGACATCAACAAAATGCATGGACGTTGGGTTTCGTATTTTGAGCAGTTTAATTTTACTTTGCGACATAAATCAGGAGTCGACAACAAGGTACCCGATGCTTTGAGTCAGCGGGTATCCTTGTTGAGCGTGTTGCGAGGTAAAGTTGTTGTTTTTGACTGTTTAAAAGAGCTTTATGTTGATGATGAAGACTTTCAATAGATTTAGGCAAAGTGTTCGACAAGACAACCCGCAGGAGATTATGTTATCATGGACAGCTTTTTGTTTAAAAAAATCGGCTTTGTATTCCCAGGACGTCATTAAGGGAGAAGATAGTTTGAGACTTACATGATGACGGGCTTGATGGACACTTTGGGCGAGACATGACGGTTTTGAGTCTTGAAGAGAGATACTATTGACCAAGTTTGAGGAAGAACGTGGCAACACTTGTGAGGAGCTGTCAAGTGTGCCAAGTTACAAAAGGACAAGTGCAGAATACTGATTTGTATACTCCTCTACCTGTGCCCAAGGATATATGGGAAGATTTGAGTATGAATTTTGTGTTTGGACTTCCCCGAACACAAAGAGATGTGGATTCAATCTTTATAGTATGGATCGTTTTTCTAAGATAGCTCACTTCATCCCATGCTGCAAGACTTCGGATGCACCACATGTTGCACGACTATTCTTTCAAGAAGTGGTTGGGCTACATAGAGTTACTAGTTCGATTATTTCGGATAAAAATACTAGGTTCTTGGCGAGTTTTGGGACTACTTTATGGCGACGATTTGACACTTTATTAAAGTATTCTAGTACAACACACCCTCAAACGGATGGACAAACAGAAGTGGTCAATCGAACCTTGGAAAATTTGATTCGATGCATATGTGGAGAGAAGCCAAAGATGTAGGTTCAAGCTATCCCTCAAGCTGAATTCGCCTACAACTTGACTGTTCATAGTTCCACAGGTGTGTCTCCTTTTTCCATTGTTTACAGGAAGACACCTCGACATCTCCAAGATTTGTTAAAGTTGCCAACAAATAGCAAGGTCAGCAAGACAGTAAGTTTGTTGGTCGAGAATGCTATCAATATTCAGGAAGAAGTGAGTACAAAACTTGAGAAAGCTAATGCAAAATTCAAGGCACGACCAAACAAGAAGAGACGATTCAAGGTGTTCAATGAAGGAGATATGGTGATGGTTTACTTGCGGAAATAAGAATAGATGCCGACCGAAACTTATTTCAAGCTTAAGCCGAAACGATATGGTCCCTTCAAGATTCTTAAGAAGATCAATGATAATGCATATGTAGTGGATCTTCCTAAAGGAATGACTATGTCGACGATATTCAACGTGACGGATATCTTTGACTATCATCTTTCAATCGAGTTGTATTCAAGTGATGCGAACTCAGAGACGAGTTCTTTCGAAAGAGGGACTGATACATGAGATCTGCAAGACGCGACGCGACGACTTGAAACAGACGAGTCGACAACAAACCAGACAAGACAAGACTCGATGAATCGAACTAGACGAGTCGACAACAAACCAGACGAGACGAGACCCTAAGACTTCGAGACCCAGTCGAAAGAACCCGAGACCCCAAGACTTCGAGACCCCAGTCGATAGGACGAGATCCCAACCGAGACCTCAGTCGACAGGACGAAACGACATGCCTCAGTCGACACGAAGGGCGGTGTTAGTCAACACCTGCCAGTCGACACATCCCAGTCAACGCAAAAGGAGCCAGTCGACACATGTTAGTCGACTCATGTCCAGTCGACACGAAAGGCGTTACTATTCGCCACGCCTCGTGTCGATTCGGATTTCAGATTAGGAAAGAGTTCCTTTTTTTATTGTTTCCTTCTGGGGTTTGGTATTTTCCTTTTAAATAGTTTCTTTTTTATTAGAGTTAGGATAGATTTAGTTGGATATAAATATTAGTTCCTTTTGTAAATTGTAAATCAACTTTTCAATTATTCATTTAAGAGAGTTTTTTCCTCCTTGTTTTCGTTTTTAACTTTGAGAAACTTCGAGCTTGTGGATTCAAGCTCGTGAATTTCCTGTTATTGTCAGGGCTTGTCGGCATCGGAACGATATCCGATCGGCCTCCCCGTTTCTACGTCGGCGTCACATACTATTAATATTCTTTGTCTAAATAATTAGTATTTTGTTCTTGTTCGTCTATGTTTGGGGTTAATATATTCTTAACTATGCAGGACAAGAGTATTCCTAGTTGTAAGCTTAGAGAATACATCAAGCCTATGAAATACTACGAAAACCTTGCAATTATTATTGGCGATGATCAAGCTAGAATAGACTACACAAAAGATGTATGGACAAACTTGGTGGTAGTTCTCATTTTAACATTGGTGATGATGATGATAATACTATGCCCAAGGACAACACCCCTCACTATGCCTATTTAGTTGAAGATGACATTCCGCCACCTAGGAACCCCTCTGCCCTCAAACTTCAAACCAATTTATAGTGAGAACAAAGTTAGAAATGATATGTCAATGACGCATAGCCATAGGGGAAAGAGGGAGGTCTAGTGAAGATATGATGCTTATACATGAGATGTTAAATGAAGCAAAATAATTCACATCATCCATGTGATTAGTTAATATGCAATGGACTGAGAAGTTAGCCAAAGCTATATTTGCACAAAAAGTGGACTTTTTTCATAAAAATTCCAATAAGTTTCATCGAAAATTGCATGCAAATGAAACAAAGCTAGGCTATTTATAGGGAGGCCAACTGTTATGCAAAAGAAGACCTTGATTGCATATTTTTAGAGTCTATATAATACTTAAGTGTGGTGGAAGGATGCTTTTTGGGATGCTTTTGTGAAACTGACTGACTACAACAATGATAATTGGTTCTTTTTGTATGTAAATGAGCTTGATGAGTGCTCATCCTTTAAGCTACAATTCACATCGTATGTGATATTGTGTTCATGAGACTATTTATGATTGATGTATTAAACTATCTTATATGCATCATCAATGCTAATGTCTTTATCTTAATGTATATTAGTCATTGTCTTCATCAATGTGAGTTTACATTCTTCTTATTCAGTTTTTAGGCTATGGTACATATAATTGACAGGTTATATGATTCTTTGATTGCTTGTTGTACATGTTTGACAGGATTACATGTTTGATTGTGTGACTGATTTCACCTTGATGGCTTGACAGTAAACTACACATTTCTAGTGTAATGTATGAGTGTGAAAGGATATCAGTTTATTTCATGGTTTTATGAGATTGGTTGTTATCAAGTTTTTTGCTATGATGATAGTTTGTTTTTTAGATATGCAGTCGAAGTTTATAGTAGTAATCTACTGGCAAGGCAATCCATGAGCTAAATGCTTATTTTGTCGGGTCCTTATGATAATTGCAATCAATAGTGCTATTATATACTTCATGGCGAGGCATACTATGAAGATAATGACCAAATCTAAGCATTTTTGTTTCATAAAATCTGGGGTCATGAGCTTGGATTTCATATTCAAATTTAAGTGTCTTGTGGTTCTATTTATGCTTTTGATCTACCTGATGCTTCTTTCATCTGTGATCTGGGTTCATGAGCTTGCTGGATTATTTTTTAGTTGGCTTCAAGTATTCGCATTAGATTTGTTCATGAATTTCAACCAGTTTTTGTACCAGAGTTATCGCATTAGATTTGTTCATGAATTTCAACCAGTTTTTGCATCAGAGTTAGCATCAGATATGAGCGCTTATGATAGTTTACATGTTTGCATTTGATTCAAGTATTTGGGTTTACAAAGTTGGCATTAAATTTTGGTTTTAATGTTGGCATCATCCCTTAGTTGGCTTCAGGTTTAATGTGAATATTATACATGTATTGGATAGTTATATTTGATTACAATGACCTTTAACTGAGCCCACAAGCCATAACAATGTGATATGATGTGGCTTAGATTGTTATTACTATTTGCGTGCATTATTACTGGTTTTTCTCCCTTTGTTGATTGGTCACATGATATGGATATATGATTTGGCTGTCATCAGTCTCTTTTCTTGGTTATATGAGGCCAATGTCACCAGTTTGTTTTTTCTGGATGTTTGTTTGACTTGGCAGTTTATGCATGGATTTGAAAGTGATGATTGCTTTCATGTTATTGTTTTCTTAGATATATGACAGATGGCTGCAATCAGTTTTTGTTCTTGGTTTATTATTATCCCTTCGCATCAGGCTTCATAAATTCTAGGGCTTCGTTTGGATACCATAGTGTTTTCCTTGTTGTGTAGAAAAACACCATGGTGTTGTGTTTTTCCCTTAAAGTGTTTTCAAAACACCATGTTGAGTGTTTTTGTTCAACATTAGTTTGACCTATTACAACATTAGTATTAAACATATTATTAATATATTATACATTAATTATAATATAATATATTATAAATAAAATTTTATAATATTTAGTTTACATTATAGTATTATAAGTATATAATATAATATAATCTTGTATAATGTATTATAATATTATATTGTTAATAATGTTAATATTATGTTCTTACTACTACATAATTAATAAATTCATATATTACAAATATTTTAATATTATATAATATATTATAGTTTCTAATGTGTTAAGAGTTTATTAATAATACTTTAATAATTTATAATATAAATCAACATTATTATATTTTGAATATATTATATTTACATTAACATTTGTTAGCAATAAATTATTTTAGTATTAAAAATTATTCTACTTTATAATATATTAAATTATTTAGTGTATAATATATTAATATTTTTATATTATAATTTAATGAGTTATATTATTTTATAATTATTATTATGTTATAATTATTACATATTATTTTCAAATAATTATATATTAATTATTTTGGTATATCAATTTTTTATTGTTATATATTATAAAATATTGTTAAAATAATATTATTTTATACTTAATATAATATTATACCATTATTAATATGATTTAATATTATTAATAATGTTAATATTATGTTATTACTATGATGCACGGATACGGATACAAGACACAGATACGACACGGACACGGATACGGGATACGATAAAATCCAAAAAATAGGATACGAGGATACGACAAGGAATTTTTTAAATTATTATTATATATAGAAAAAATTATAAAATAGGAAAGGCGGGTTGACTTGAGGAGTCGAAGGAAGGAGGGGTCGGAGGAAGGAGGAGTCGGTCGACGAGATCGGGTCGGAACAGCGGAGCGGTCGGTGAGATCGGGTCGGAACAGCGGAGGTGATTGAACCGAACGGGAGTGAGCTGAGAGATTAAGAGAGAGGATTAGGGTTAGGGTTAGGATTTTTTCTTTTTTTCTTTCGTTTGAGTCAACTGAGGATCGAATCGAATAGGAGATTTGAGAAATAGGGATGGGTTTTTTAATTGAACGGTTCAGGTTGGATTTTAACAACCAAACCCGCAACTTGCAACCCGAATGAATCGGCATTCGGCGAATTCGAGCCGTGTCCGAGCTCCTTTGACCGTGTTCGATCCTAATTTGACCGTTGACCCATGTCGGACACGGATTGACCGTGTCCGACACGTGTCATGCACGTGTCGTGACGAATCCGTGTCGGACACGGATTCGTGGCCTCCGGGGGCGAATCCGTGCTTCAGATATTATTACTACTATATTATTAATAAATTCACATATTACAAATATTTTAATATTATATAATATATTATAGTTTCTAATATGTTAAGAGTTTATTAATAATACTTTAACAATTTATGATATAAATCAATATTATTGTATTATAAATATATTATTTTTACATTATTATATTATTATATAAGATATTTTAATTATTATATATTTATATTATTTAATAAATATTACTAATATATTAGATTAACTATAATATAGTATAGTATAATATACTAAGTATGTTGATAATAACTATATATTAATTACATTTAATATATTATGTTATATATTATATTAACACCTCCTCAAACTCAAAACCAAAACACCAAACTTAAAACACTTAAAGGTGTTTTGAAATAAGTGTTGTGTTTTTTGTTTGAAGATGATTTAGCTCAAAAAACACCATGGTTTCCAAATGCATGGTGTTTTATTTTTGTCAAAAACACCATGGAAACAAGTAAAACACCATGGTATCCAAACGGAGCCCAGGTTATTTGTTTGGTTTCAATGCAATGATTTTAATTGTATATATGAAAATCGCAACCTACGTTCGTACAAAATGTAATGGAGGGCAAACTGCTATCAACTCCAGAACTATAATTGAGCTTGAGCCATAAACCTTTCATGACCAAACTTTGTTTGAACTTGATTTGAACTTCATTCTTGTTTGGATTTCACATGCCGTTTTGCAAGCTTCAATTTGTTTCTTCAAATCCTTGCATTTGATTGCATACTTCTACACAATTTTCACCACTCAATCTATGTCTTGCTCAGAAAAACATCAACTACGCCAAACAATGCTACAACTTCCTCCCTTTTGATAATAAGCAATTGATCGACGATTTTGTGTAACAATTTGCGTTGGTTTTTTACCTTGACTGCATTGTCGAAGATGTCAATATTCGTTGGTTTTTTATCTTGCCTTAGGGTAAGCATACATTCATTGTTAGGGATCGGAAGTTGCACGTTTATGTTCACTTGCAAAAGGAGGGTTGATTTTTAGTGTCATTTATCATTCAACTATCGTGTCAAATGTGCATAAGTTATTAGGTTAATAATGGGAGGTGTTTATGGATGAATTGAGTCTATTTAATTTGCTTTTAGTTTCAAAAAAAAATTATGTTGATAACAATTGTTCTTGTTGAGTGGTAAGCACACCTATGGTGACCATGACGTTGTTTATTCTTTTTTAATTTGAACCAAACTAAGGAAAATGAGGGAATATATTCACATATCAATTGATTTTCTCTTTTTTCAAGATGAATCAAACTAAGGAAAGTGGTGGAAATCACCTATACCCATGTTTTTTGGCGAAACAAACACAAAAAATACTTTTTCTTGAAAGTGAAGGAAGCATGTTTCCTTATAATTACAGAAAGCAATCAAAGTAGCCCTTACTAGAAAACTACATTATGTGTTTGCAAATGATGTCATTGCCATCATTATCCACCTCATATCAAGCAGAGTATATAAGATCCATAAGACATTAATTCCAACATAGGCAAGACAAAAGAAAGCGCGGCAAAGAATCAAACCAGTAGGAAAACTTACTAAAGTCACCCCTTCTTTTGATAGTGCTTCTAAAGTTTCGCGGTCAAAAACTTTACCATCCAGTGGTGATTCATCAATCTGCAAAAAGTAATATTCTTTTCATGCAGTTACGAAGATAGTGCTGGGATAGGATAAAATCAGCTACAAAAGTTCCTTACCTTCCAATCTCCTGTATGGAAAATTGTGCCATCATTACAGCGGAGGACTAACCCACAACAATCTGGGATTGAATGAGTAACACGAATAGGCTCCACTTCAAATGGTCCAGCTAGGAACTTCCTTTTACATGTAAATACCTTAAACCTTGATGTGGCAAAAATTCCAAATTCTTTCAACCGCTTCTTAATAAGCTGCACAGAGTTACCCAAAAAATGGTTTATTATCAGTTTACGAACTGCAGACAGGATCCATAGCCCCCTAACAAACTAAAGCAGCATCCTTAAAAGTACAGGATTTAAAACCTTTAGCCTCCTCGCCTCGACAAACTAAAGCAGTATCATTAAAAGTATAGGATCTAAAACCTTGAGCATGTTGCTGCTCATCTCTGAAGTGCAATTTAGAACACAGAAGTGTTTTTGTAGCATATGCTAATTTTCATAGAAACATACCTCCATCGTGAAGGATGAAGCAAAGATTGGTGTACGTGAATCCAGAGCTGGAATGACCTGTTAACATGGAACAATGATCAGCAATAAATTAATAAAAAATAAAGTAGGAAGCTAAGAAAAATTAACAAATGTTACAGACATATCATGTTTTCTAAGATGAATACAAAGATAAAATTCAGTGTTGTTTAGACTGCAACGACATAATGATGATACTTGTTGGTTTCGCATACATCAGCAACCTCATGTGAGCAGCAAAAGATACACTTCAGAAACAAATAATGTGCCTCATGTGAGGAAAAAAACATATATGTCAGAAAGAGATATTATCGCAGAAAACCTTTTAAAGCTAAGAAAAATATTAGAATAGAACCAAACATGATTGGAAGGCCTAGACATGTATCTCTTTATTACTTTTAAATCAAGTATATGGAAAATGTGGTAGTTTAGTCATATTTATTTTCCCATTCAGTACTATTTCTCAAATCAAGTTAAAGCATTATACTTTTCTTGAGTAACTTCAGAAAATTTTACATGATAAACTAGTTTTATAACCAGATAGCCAATACTGGCAATGTTAGTCACACCTGAACTTAATTACTTTGCAGTAGACTCAACCTGAACAATATTGTTTATTCCACTTAGCATCAATTCCCTGGTTCTATAGAAGTTAGAAACAATTCTAAAATAGATGCTCAAAACAACTTATTGGAATATAAAACAAAGGAGAAGAGGAAAAGTTCATTTCAGTTAAAAAATCTTTAGACTATAAGCAACAAGGATGCCAAGGAGAGTCAGAGAAATGTATGATCTAGGTTATGTCTTAGACTACTAACATATTGTCTAATTGAGGATGATTTTCTCAGTTAGAGCAAACTGCAGACCAATCTGAACACATGCAATCATCTATCCTTTTGAGTAATCATATTTGAAGGAATTGTCAATAATTTTAATGATAATCCTCTGAGAATATGAGGCACTTCCTTCACCAGCAAGGGAAGCAAAAACTAAACATAAACTAAAACCCTGATTACTAAAGGAGAAGAGAAGAAACATGAAAAGGTACTAAAAAATCTTTATCACATGAAAGTGCAACTATCTCAGAGGGTCTCTTCTTCCTTTAAGAGTGCAACCCTAGAGCCGGCCTACCCTCATTTGCAGGGAAGGCAAAGCATGCACTTTGTTCTTGTTAACAGAGGATTCATAGAGTTTAGAAAGATATTTTACCTCTCACTACCTGTGATCATAAGAAAGCTAATCCAATACTTTCCAAATAAACTAACTTTCCAAATAAACTAAGTCCTCTGGTAACACTCACTACAGGCTGGAGCATACGTACCTTACATGCCCAGCTTGTCACAGACTCGCAAATGAAATCCACTCACGTTTTTCCAAGAGGTTTTGTAAAAAGATCTGCTAACTGATGACTGTCTATCTTATCAAGTACTAAGCGCCAAGCCGACAACTGACTTCAGTGTGTTTTGTCTGCTCATGGAACAGAAGATTCTCAAATATGTTAATGGTACGCTTATTATCACTATATAAGCTTATAGCACATTTGGGTGCAAAACCAAACTTAACCAAGGCTAACCCTTTAAAGCCTCTCGCGTCCTTCTTGGAGGAAATCTTCTCTCCTAGAAGAGCAAGAGACTGAGTGTGGTATCCTAATCTAGTGTTGAGTCAGAATATCGTGCTACGGCAAACATGACTAGTGAGTTAGTCAGGGTTAAAGATTTGTCCACTAAGCTTGATGTTGCACCATAATGTCTGATGAGCTTATACAGTGTGATAAGGAAGTAAGGATGTTATTCACATTGCTGAGAATCATGTGTTCCAAACATGAGCTTATACGAGGGGACCATACACTTTGAAGCTAACTGTTACTTAGTATGTGAAAAGATAGAAGGTGGTAGATTTGAGAAAGGGATGAATTAGGTTATAGGATTAGGGTTAGTGAGGAGGGAGACGAGGCTCTAATACCATGTTAACTGAGACTCAAAGAGTTTTAATAGATTATCCTTTCTACCTTTAGAACTAAAGAAGACTAATCCAAATCCCAAATACATAAGAAACTAACTTTCTAAACATAACAACTTTCGACATGAACTAAGCCTAACAGTTCTTTGCATAGATGTCTCATGTTTTGAACTAGCTCTTTGGTGTTGGAATTGAGTGTCTAATCGATGAATCTAAGCTATAGTCAATAGAACACTGGCACTGACCTAGCAAAACAATTGCAGCAATTTGAGACATGCCAAGCTACCGCAAATGCTTTATTTAAATACAAACCTGACCTTTATCACAAACATCTGGGAAAACCTTAAAAAACAAACATTCCTTTTCACTCTATAGCCCATCCCAACTTATTTTACTTTTTGGCACTAAAAGAACCAAAGAGGGGGAAAAAAGATAACGCTATGTTCAAATATCCACTGAGGAGTTTAAATCCTCCAAGAACCACCCACATGTGAACAGACGGTTCTATCCATACACGAAAAATTAGGGCGTAGAATTGGAATTTTTCATCCCCCGTGTACGGATAGAAATGCCCGTTCGCATGCGGGTTGTTTTGAATGCAATACCCTAACACTGACCCACATTGGGAAAACAAAGAGAACTTAAGGGCGTTTATATATTAAGTCAAGGGTCTCAAGTGTAGCATTGGCTAGCCAGAAAAATATATTAGGGCGATTAGCTAGCCAAAAGTGTAGAGCTAAGTGTTATGCGGGATTAAGTGCTACACCGCATGAGCACAGTGTGAATCACATCTAGAACTCATAGGAGCCACCTTTAGAGTTCACACTGCTTGGCGTTGATACTGAGATGAATTCTTGTCATGCTGCAACAAGGATGTCACATATTTAAGGTAAGGTGATTGCAATACCCCCAGACATTGTCCCACATCGAGAAAACAAAGAGATCTTAAGAGTGTTCACATCGTAAATCAAAGGTCTCAAGTGTAGCATTGGCTAGCCAATTTTGATAGTGGCTTGAGCCAAACAACGTGTTACACTCAATATGTCTCACGGCTTACTATGTACCAACGAACTCGCGAGTCCGGGGTGTGACACTAAGGGGATCTGAATTCATGGTGGAAAAAAAAGAACTCCAAATTGTAAAGAAACTGTTATGGCAAAGATTCTATCAAACAAATGAAGTACCGAGAAGATAACAAGTGCACAAAAAACATCATGTCCAAGAGGTATAAGGAACACTTTACCCAAGGCAACGCACCAATGTGATCCTCATGGCCATGTGTTATAACAACTGCTTCAATTTTATGGCTCCATCTCTTGATGAATGTTGTGTCAGGTACAATCTTCTGGATCCCTAACTCATCATAACTGATATATGCATGTAGCAACAAATAAAGTTAAATGAATAAAGGGAAATACTCGCAAAAATAATTTAGCCGTTAACCATAAGAAAATTTGGAACGAACACAAACTGTAGGAAAAGCAAATATACAATTGAATGCATATTATCAGGCACAATATTAAATACTTCTTCCAAATAGTATTTATGCAGACCAAATATAAAAACTAGCATTCAGATGAATAAGTTATTCATTCAAAAATTTCAGTGAGAAACATTTTGGGTGCACTAAAGGGTATTCAGATGGCAATATAAGATGAATTTGAGTTTCTTTGCTCTTTTAAGAGGGCTTACACTTCTACGAATAATAAAAATAAAAGCTACATAAAGTATCCATGGTTGCTGAGTAGAATTTTCAACTCCAAAATTCACCTTCTCCTGCCAAAATTATTTAAGCAAAACAAACCGCTCACTGAAAAACGTTACTATGAGTCAAATGAAGCCCAATGTAAGCCCAAGAGGATCCAACTAGCATAATGTGCTAAACCATTATACACAAGTATCAACCAGAAGTCATAGCAAAATACCATTCAGAAAATGATTATATATAACTGATGTCATTAAAATTGACTAATGGAACCTACTCTGGGAACATGATTCCTGCATCAATCAGGATATAACGGTCATAGTTTCCCACGAGCATGCAATTCATCCCAATTTCCCCCAAACCACCAATTGGAAGAACACGGAGTGGTGGACCATCTGATCCTTCATAAAACTGTTCCAACTTCCTCTGCACAGAATCTTCCATGCTTTTGCCAGCCCCATCTCTCCTTCTTGATCTCCGACGGGGCAACTTTGTTTCTTTACCACCTATGATGAGGAATGATCAATGTAGGAATTTCATCGCCAAATTAGTTCACACATTACAGTAAATAACAAACACTAAATAAAACAGATAAATTCAATAACACAGTACAGAAGTCAGGCTAACATTAACGCCTCGTTTGGTACGCGGGAATGGGGTGGAATGGAAGGGTCATTCCCACTTCTCATTTCCCAATACCAAACATAACCATTTTTTAGAAGTTGGAATGCCCACTCATTCCCATTCAAGGGGGAATCAAATTAGTTATGTAATTTTCAATTACACCCCCATTGATAACAAAAATAAATATAAAAATCCTATCTTGTTGAGCGACATAACCAGATTAATAACATGGATATGTATGAACAATTGACTAAGATGTTTTTCCTTAGGCTTGCATATATAGGGAAATGGATTCTAGGATAGAAACACGAAATATTCACTATTTTTATAATGTTTATTTTTAAAAATAAAATTGTTTAGTTATTATTATTACTTTTTTTATCTTTTTAAAAAATCTATGTTGTTGTAAGGGCATTATTAGAAAATTAGATTTCATTCTCACTTGTGAATTAATGATACCAAACATGAGGAATGAGAATGGGATTTTATCCTAGCTTCATTCTACAAACGCACCCAAACAAAAGTTCCATTCCCACATACATTCCATTATATTCATTCTTCCATTCCATTCTCATTTGAGTCCATTCCTGCGTACCAAACGGAGGCGTAAGAACTCCCCCCTAAAATGTTGGAGTTAACACAACATTTTGCTTTGTGGATGGTCATTACATAAAAGACAGGTAAATATGGAAGTCTTGAGGAATAGGTCAGATATGACAAAAAGACATCATGCTCTAATCTAAGCAACAAAAATTGATGCCAGAAATATCGTGTGGACGAAAAATAAGGTACATCATTACACTACAGCAAGGGGTATCAATTTTCAAACAACAAACTGCTATAAAAACAAATAAATAAATAGTTGTGCCCTCCTCTTTCTGCTTATGTGATTGTATTTGTAGTACGAGATTACAGTCGTTTGATAAATTTGTGATTCCTGTTGAATCCAATTAAATCAACCATTCAAATCTATCTAAAACTGAAACTTTTTTTACATCTTAGAAAATTCAGTAATAGCCCTTTCTATACAAGTCTATAAACTAATTTTAAAATACTCAATTACTAGCCTTTATTAAGAAATAGTTTGCAGCTTGAGGAGTTACATAGACAGACTGCATGAAATTAGACTGCATGAAATTGGCTCTACCTTATAACCAAAATAAACAATAAATTGAATTCCACCATCTTACAATTCCAGTCCAAAAGGAAACACATTTCATTAGAATCTCAACTTAAGCTCTAATTTCCTAAAACAAATAACGCTAGCAAAAGAGAATACATTTCCCAGAAAAATCTCAGCCCATCATCTTCGAATTCAATTGCTGTTGTCTCATCAACTTGTCTTGTATGAACTCTCTCCAAGTAAAAAAAAAAAGGCATCTTTTATAGGCACAGCACGCTTCGCGTCCCGTACACAACCAAATTTCAAACTAAAATATAACCCCCCAACCCCACGCCCCCAAAAAAAGAAGGCATCTTTGAACTTCAAAATCCACATCACATTCTAATCTAAACCATAGCTCATAAAAATTCGTACATAAATTGAGAGAGAGACCTGATACAGTTGAAGGTGAAGCAACGGAGCAAGATACAGCGGGTCGAAAGAGGCTGCTGGGTCTTCGAGAGAGGCGGCAAGGGCATAGAGAAGGGAAAGCAGCGAGAGACGCCATGAGATTCTACTGCTAAGACAAAGCCTAAGAAGAATGAGGGGAGAAAAAAAAAGATGAGGCTTTGAACGGAGAAAATGAGGGGTTTTGGGAGAGAGGAGAGTGAAGATGCTGGGTTTGGGGTTTTGGATTGAGGAGAGCGGAAAAAATAAAATATCTGTTTCGCCTCCCTCTGCTTTTCTTATCGCTTTCGTCTCTATTTTGCACCGTCGGATTGCGCGGCGCTTCGGATCCACCGTGTCATCGTTCTTACTTGGCATTATTTAACAAATGAGAAGTTGACAGTTGGGATATTTTACATGCTGACTAAGGAATATCTTAGTCTGCGTCCGTAACATGAAAATATCACAACTTCTCAAGTTGGACCGATTTCATTATGTTAGGGGTTGAACACACAATCAATAACACTAGCCCTTTCGAATATCGTGTCAAGAGTAGGCAAATAAGAAATCACAGCAAATAAAAAAAACTTGCAGGAAAGAACAAACAAAAAAAGAAAACATCAGATTTAACAAGGTTCGGCAAACGCGCCTACGTCCTCGGGAGTCACACCAGAAATTCTTTGATTATTGAAGAATATTACAATGCTCGCAATAGGCTACACTCTCTCTAAGATCTCTGATCTCAAAGTGCCGTCAAAACCCTCTCAAAGACGTCCTTACATAACCCTAAAAACGTTTTAGGAAACATATATATACTCAGCCCAAATACAGAATCCAACCCGAACTAGGAAACCGCCAGACCCGATATCGGTCGACCAATAGTATTGCATCGGTCGACCGATAATATTGCATCGATCGACTGGTCGATCGCCATCGGTCGACCGATAGTATTGCTTCTATCGACCGTCCAGAACATTATTTTCTACAGGATTCTTGTGCATGTTTTCGGTCGACTGGGGCAAGTCCATTAGTTGACCGTCCCGAAACTCCTGTAATGTTTGTGACTTCACATCGGTCGACCGGTGTCACTGCTCCGGTCGACCGACCGGAGCGGATTTTCCTGTTCAGTTTCCTGCAGTCGATTCGGTCGATCGATCTATGCATGTCGGTTGACCAAGGCTAAGTTTTCCAGTTTTGTTGATTTTGATCTAGGTTTGGGTCTACACTTCTCGAAACTAACAATCTCCCACTTGGAGACCAAACCGCCATCAACGAGCTCTTCCGAACTCCTGCCATCTTCGTAAGCATCTTCTCCTACTTGAAAAAAATTCATTCTTCAATCAATATCATCTTGGCGATCCCGCCTATCCTCTTAGTGTGACTTCGCCTTCGTCTCCTACGCGTGAAGGCCAATTGAAGTTGTGCACAACTCAAGTTTCTCGATGGTCACTGCTTTTGTCAACATATCCGCAGGGTTTTGACTCCCCAAAATCTTCTCCAATTGTAACTTGTCATCCTCTATCAGCGACCGTATGAAGTGGTAATGTATGTTTATGTGCTTCGTTCTGGCATGATATATTGGATTCTTTGCAAGGTGTATAGCACTCTGGCTATCACAATAAAGAACGTCATTCCCCTGCTTCAAACTCAGCTCTTCCAGGCACCCGATCAACCAAATTATCTCATTGCTGGCTTCAGTCACTATGACATACTCTGCCTCAGTTGTGGATAATGTTACTATCTTCTGCAAACGTGAGACTCAACTCATTGTTATCGACGCTAAGGTATAAACATACCCCGTGATACTTTGCCTCGTATCATAATCACCGATAAAATCTACATCCACGTATCCCTGCAGTATCAATTTCTTCCTCCTGAAACACAATGACATATCCGTAGTTCCTTATAAGTATCGTAATATCCACTCCACGGCCTCCCAATGTTACTTCCCTGGGTTACTTGCAAACCTGCTCATAACTCCCACTGCATGGGTGATATCTGGCCTTGTGCAAACCATCGTGTACATAAAACTACTAATGGCTGATGAATATGGCACTCTGCTCATGTGCTCCTTCTCTGCATCTGTCTTAGGCGATTGCTCTTCGATAACTTGAATTGACTTCTAAGGGGCGTGCTGATGGGCTTGGCATTCTCCATGTTGAATCTCTAAAGTACCTTCTCAATGTATTCAGCTTGACTCAACTTCAACGTCCTTTCAGCTTCATCTCGACTGATTCGTGTAGGCGTTAAAAATTGTCTATGGATTCCAACACGTAGCTCGAGACAAAACGAATACGATGAATGTTATTATCCATACTAAGGAGGATTATCTGATGTCATAAAGAATCTAACAAACGTACGAAGCGAGTTGATAAAACATACAAATCAACGGGATGGTACAATAACGAAGAAGCGACTCGGCCTGGGGTTACATTTCACCCACAAAGGAGTAAGCACCACTCATGTCTTGCTCATCCCATGTGTGTCTCACCTATGTGAGGTTGTAGAGCTCTTCTCGAGCTTTCTAACGCACATTGGATCACTTTATTCCAAGGTCGGACGAGGGAGTTAGAGCCAAAACACTCGAGACAATCCAAACTGTTTCGCACCCGCGAGATACTAATTGTGTCTCACACATTTTGGCCATAATACAATTCCAATCTGAAGAATCTCAAAATATAAAAGTTGTAGATATTTTTGTTATCTTTCCAACACATTTTGAATCATCTCATTCTGAGTTCGTACGAAAGAGTGAAGACCAAAATACCCGAGATAGTTCAAGCTATCTCGGACATGTGCGAGACAGTCAAAGTGACTCATGCCCAAGTCAGCTCCCGACGTGTTTTATGCTAAGATTGGCTTCTAGAACTCTTTGGGGTCATTCATAAATATGTGGGGTTATCCTTAAATATATGGAAGTTGTTACATAATCGAAAACCCACCTAAACGGATAATAACAGTTGTTCTTCTACCCTATCCACAAACACGATATTCCTATCCACAAACATGGTATTTAAAGCCTATAAATACACCCCTAGCACACTCATAAAAGAAGATCTGAAGGGTGCCACAAATTTCAATGAGGAGGAAGAGATCTTGGTGAGTTCTGCGGCATAAAGAGGGAGAGTTCGAGAGATCTGAGGCCCGTTCCCCCATTCCTCTGGATCAAACTTGGTTTTGATCTCGAGAAGAATCGTAATCTCGCTTGGTCGAGATTATCACTTCTGCGATTATTTTCTTTGTGAAGCAAGAGCATTAATTAACTTTTTAGTCAACCGGATTTGATCCGCGGTGGTCTACAGATAAACCCCGACACAGACAAAGATCTCATGCAAACAGAGACTAATAAATAGGATATGTGTGTTATTTGACAAAGTTGTAATCTTTTATTTTTCATTGTGTAAGAAGATCTTATAAAAAGATCAATTTTCTATTTTTTGAACGTGTAATCGATAAAAGATTGTAACAGGTTCAATGACAATGAAAAAGGTAACTTTTGACCCCAAACACACTGACGACCATAGTGGAAGCCAACAGCCTCGTTGCCAAGGCTGTCGTGTCACAGCTGTTGATCAAGATCCCGGTGGATGAAGAGATCGAGTATGAATTCGACCAACAGAAGTTCGAGGAGTACGTCTCCTCCTCCTCCTCCGGATCCTCTTCTCCCTACAAGCGCAGGAAGACCACTTCCCTGAGGAAGGTTCGTTGGTCTTCAGATCTGAAAACTCGGGGTGATAATCTTCACCCAAGTGTTGTGGAAGACTCCTCTCCAGCTTCTAAGAAAGCCGGATCTGACGTTCGTGACAACTCCTCAAAGGTCAAGGAGTTGCCCGTCGAGGGCGCACCAGTGCTAAGAAGAGGGCTCGCCAAAGGCGACACCAACGTCTTGCCCGACAATTCGCCAAGACTTTGGAACAAGTGGATGGACTCCGCTACCAAACGGATCTAGAGTTTAGAAGGCACCAAGTGGTTAAGCCGTCGCCATAACAAGCACAGGGATCCTCCTCCCAACCGTTGACTAACAAATGGGTTCATGACAAATGAACCCGTTCTACTCTCGAGGAGCGCATCCAGAAGCATCATGCACTTCTTGCGCATGCCCAGATCCTTGTACGAAAAGCACAAGAGTTACAACAAGAAGAGATGGTCAAAGAGCCACCAAGACCTAAGCAGGTTTGGGTGCCGAAGGCCAAAACAGCGCATCTACCCGACAAGAGACACCACTCGTGTCTCTCATTCAATTCCAACTCTAGGGCTGCTCTCCAGCCTTTGTCAACTTTAGATCCTGCTCCTCCTGCTCCCGCACCTCCGACGAAGCCCTACGGCAGCTTGGGTCTCTCCAAATTCTGAATTCCATTGAATAATCGTCTGGATCCTCTACACCAAGATCGAGGCAAAACTCCTATCAAAGAACGCTTGGGACCAGTGAACAAATCCCGAGCGACTCTTCAGGCTGGGGGTCGTACACGATCTCCTAACAAGACTGTTCCTGTAACCGCCCGCTTGGGGGTGTACAGAAGGACAAGAGCTCGTTAGGGGTTTCACCCTCACAAAGGTGTGATTCCAAACGTGTGACTCCTGCAAACGCTAACAAGGCATTGCTTATTCATAAGAAAACGTGTCTGGCAGAAGACGACATTATACCTGATAAATAGCCAATAGGTTGCTCCGATCACAACATCGATGAGTTGTACTATCAGGTTGGGGGTAAGTCTCGAAAGAGAAATACCCCAGAAACGGACTCTCACTGTCCTTGTAAGAGGTTAATTAGGGTAGTATTATCAGAATGTAGCTACCCTAAGACCGCTCCATAGAGAGCCTCAGTATTCCGAAGTCTTTCTGTTGAAGCGTCAAAACCCAAATAAAGACGTTCTCGCAAAAGAAGATCGGCCATTCGAGATGATGAACTCCTAGAAGTCACCATTAACTTGGCTGACAAAGGAAAATCTATGTCACTTCGAGTGACATTGATCCTAACTTTTCTCCGAGAAGAAAAGATAATTCAGGGATAGCCCAACGAATATCTTGGCTCCAGCTAAAAGTCGTCAGAAATGGGGATTACCCGAGGATGCACAAAGGACTATCTTCAGAAGACGAACTTTCAGATACTTTCTCCGTAATTGCCTCCAACGATACAATGTCTAGCATGGGGCGAGCTCGAGAAGTATTCATGATCACTACCGAACAATTGACTCAACTTCTTCAAGAAGCCTTGGCCAAATAGAAAGAAGATTTTAAAATCGAAATGGAGATGGTCGTGCAATGGGTCAAGGATTTACATGACCAATAACTCCAAGAGTTATCAAACTAGTACGGTGAATCTAGTCATCGCTACACTACTAATCAAGTAGACAACGATTCGAAAGTGGAGGAGAATATCAATATGGATACCCCTCCCGACAACAAAGACGCTGGGGGTGGTCCCATCGATAATGAAAACACTAGGGATGGTCCAACTCATTCTCCTCAACATCCTTCGAAGGAAGATATAGACAACGATGAGATGATGAAAGGGCTAGAGAATAAGATCAATGCAATAATGTCCGCTCAAGAAGTAAGGAGAACGGGCATTTCGTGCTCATATCTAAGAGAGTGGGATTCAATCTCGTAACCGGCGAAGTACAACCCGATTAACTTCATGCCGTTTGACGGGAAATGTTTACCCACTCAGCACCTAATTTATTTCAAGTCCCACTTAGGAGTGATCTCTGGCAATGAGCCTTTGATGGTCTGGTCATTCGTTAGCACCCTTCGCGGGTACGCCTTTGATTGGTACCGTCATCTCAAGCCCAGAAATATCAATAGCTGGGATGATATGGAGGGCTTATTCCTTGGTAATTTCTTTGATGATGATACTCAAGTATCAATTGGAGCTCTTTTGGATGAGAAGCAGGAAGACAGAGAGTCAGTTGACACCTTCGTCAAACGCTTCCGAAACAAAGCGATGAACTACTGAGACCCGATCATAGAAGAGTTTATACTCCAGACCTCTCATCACAATCTCTCCCTTGATGTCCTCGAAATCATGGGAGTTGTCCCCTTAACCACCTAGAAAGAATTAAATCTGCATGGAGAACAGGTCGAGCACTTCCTCAAAAGAAAGAAGCTCGAGAGAGGCCAGTCGATGGTTAACATACCTGAAACTGCTGTCGATGCAAATCAAACGTCACAAGGGCAACCTCAGAAATAACGAAGGACTCCTGATCTGAGACTCCAAAAAAAGTACTCTTTCTAGGATGAAAAAGTTCTAACTATCTTCAAGTACCTCTTCGCCAATGATAAAATTGAGCTACCACCTATTAAAGATCAGGAGGGAGCTAAGAGGATTACGGATCCAAACTACTGTACGTACCACAGAAGGGTTCTTCATCCCACCAAGGCTTGTTTTGGTCTTAAAAATAAAATCCAAGCTTTAATCGACTCCGGCTTCATAACAGCAGAATAAGCCAAATGAGAACAGAAAGCACTCCGAAGAGTATATGAGTATAAACTGCTCCTCCTTTGTACTTCAATAAGGTATACGAGTATAAACAGTTTCCCAAACCTCCAACTGGTACACAAGGCTAAACCGTTCCTTACCCTGGATGAGAAGTTCCTAGAGAATACTACACATGATATTCTTAAGGATAACCCAAAACCAAAAATAATCAAGAATCTCCCACTGTGGCTATTTAATTATTTTCAGGATGATAAAAACCCTTTCACTGTGATTTCTCAAGCATTTTTTTATTGAGATGGGATTCAATGACTTTATCCGATCAATCTTCCCTCATAAAACCCCCACGCTCTAATTATGGAGTGTTTAATCCCTCACTGATCAAATTATTTGATGGTAGGGTCCACTAAAATTCTTTCTGGTTTGATTCACTCAAATTCTCACTATGTATGTGCACTCAACACTTCTATTGTTAGAGTCCGGACATAATACTAGAAATCTCAAACCCTCCTCATATTAAAGTCATTATAACTTGACACCAGAAACTTCCACTGTATTAACATAGTGATTGGTATAAATTAGCACTCCCACTGTTATTTATACCATCCCACTCCCACTTGGTCAAACCTTTAAACACTTAGGTCTACAAGCTAAAATTCCCTCTCAATTCCTTTCTTGAATGAGAGGTCCACTTTCAAATTGAATGATCAAACATTTAAACAGTTAGGATCATCTCAAACTCATATTTGGTCAAATATTTAAACAGTTAGGATCACAACCAAAACCCCCTCTCGATTTCCTCCATGAACGAGAGGTCCACTTTCAAATTAAATGATCAAACCTTTAAACAGTTAGGATCATCTCAAAATCCATCTTGTTCAAACCTTTAAACAGTTAGGATCGTCTCAAAATCCATCTTGTTCAAACCTTTAAACAGTTAGGATCAAAACTGGAATGCCCTTTCGATAAACGAAATACCTCCACCCCCATCGGGCGATTAAACTTTTAAACAGTTAGGATCGTCTCAATCTACCCTCTGGTCAAACCTTTAAATAGTTAGGACCAAGATTGAAATTTCATCTTGATAAACGAGAAATCCCCCTTAAGATTTGATAATCAAACCTTTAAACAGTTAGGATTATCTAAATCCTTTCGATTCTCAGAGTGGAGATCTTACTTTGAGTTTCTCTTTCAGTAGGAGATAGAATATAAAATTCTTCTTCTCCAGCATCGGGTTCGTCTTTGCCCCAAGAGAAGACACAATCTTTCAACTTTAAAATCTGTGCCTTACACGCATGAGAAATTTTATCCCGAATCCTGAGTAGGGATAAGTCAACGCCTAACACGAGTTACCAGTTAGTCTTTCGCCGTAAAAAAGACAAAATCTCACATATTCGATGTTATGACGGGTTGTTATTAATAATACTATAATCCGTGTCTTACATGCGCAGAAAATTTTATCCCGAATCCTAAGAAGGGATAAGTCAGCACCTAACATGCGTTGTCGGGTAGTCTATTCCCATGAAAAAGACGAAGTCTACGTATTTAATATTGTAGCACTAAGAGAGTTAGCTCTTTTAGCACAACGTTACATGCCGAACGGACTTAAATAATCCGTATGCTAGCCCGACTCGAACTATAATCGGTAAAACCATATCATATCCGTTGATGACTGAGGGTTTGCCAAAAATCCTATGAGCACCCTACAAGGGATAATTAAGTCTATGTATTCAAAATCATAGTGTTAAGTCTAAAAAAAATTCATTCTTTAGCATAACGTCACATGCAGAACAGACTTAAACAATCTGCATGCTAGCCCGACTCAAACGGTAGTCGGTAAAGGCTTATCAAATTCGTTGATGGCTGAGGATTTGCTAAAAATCCTATAAGTCTGATAGTCATTAACGCACCAGCTTTATTAGTTGGTCTCGTGACTTAAGCACCCAAGACAACATCAATTCCAGCCGAAGTCTCCACGAGGAACTTTGAAAGTATTTACAATGATAGCCGTATCAGCTCCAATAGCTGATCCTACAACCAAAACTCTCCTGTGGTTAAGTAAATAACTAACTAGGCATAAAGGTAAAATCCATACATGTAGAACAACCAAGCCTCAATAGTTAGCATTACAGCCTCTACACTTAGGATTGTCACGTGTTGCAATGAAAGTCAACGTCGATCAACACGTTGCGATGACGGTTAACGCTGATCAACGCGTAGACATGAGTTAACGCCGATCAACGCATTGCAATGAAAGTCAACAATGGTCAATGTGTTGCGATGAAAGTCAACACCAGTCAACACATCGTGATGAAAGTCAATGCTAGTCAACATATTGCGATGAAGGTTAATGTGTCGATAATTTTCGCCAAAATAAGGCTTCGGTCAATTCCAAAGCAAAGGATAATCCTAGGGAGTTCGATCATGATTCAGATGCGAATCCCCGACGAAGATAATCAGTTCAACATCGACTTAATGACACGAGCTAAGATTAGAAACCACTACATTACTTTCAGTTCGAGACTTCGACAACGGTCAGACAATAAACGCAACACCGAAAATTTTTTAGCTATTCGACAAAATACTGAATATGCTAAAAATTAAAGAAGACAAGAACTAAAGCTAATTACACATCCTTTTACACCGACTGAAGGTTGGGCTTATCATATCCAAAGTATTCGAGACACTTCTATAAAAGAAACGAGACTGAAACACTTTGGAAGGAGTATCTGTAGGCGTCAAAAATTACCTATGGGTTCCCGCACGCAGCTCGAGACAAAAAAATACGATAAACATTATATCCATATTAAGGATGATTATCTGATATCGTAGAGAAGCTAACAAATACACGAAGCGAGTTGATAAAACATACAAATCAACGAGATGGTACAATAACGAAGAAGCGACTCGACCCGGGGTTACGTTTCACCCACAAAGGAGTAAGCACCACTCATGTCTCACTCATCCCATGGGTATCTCACCTATGAGAGGTTGCAGATCTCTTTGCGAGCTTTCTAATGCACCTTGGATCACTTCATTCCAAGGTCGGACGAGGGAGTTAGAGCCAAAACACTCGAGACAGTCCAAACTGTTTCGCACCTGCGAGATACAAATTGTGTTTCACACATTTTAGCCATGATACAATTTGAATCTAAAGAATCTCAAAATATAAAAGTCGTAGATTTCTTTGTTATCTTTCCAATGCATTTTGAATCATCACATTACGAGTTTGTACGAATGAGTTAAGACCAAAATACCCGAGATAGTCCAAGCTATCTCGGACATGTGCGAGACAGTCGAAGTGACTCGCGCCAAAGTCAGCTCCCGACGTGTTTTCTGATAAGATTAGCTTCTAGAACTCCTTAGGATCATTCATAAATATGTGGGGTTATCCTAAATGTGTGGACGCTGTTATATAACCAAAAACCCATCTAAACGGATAATAACGGTTGTTCTTCTACCCTATCCACAAACATGGCATTCCTATCCACAAACATGACATTTAAAGCCTATAAATACACCCCTAGCACCCTCATAAAAGGAGATCTGAAGGGAGCCACGAATTTCAAAGAGAATGAAGAGATCTTGGCGAGTTCTTCAGCATAAAGAGGGAGAGTTCGAGAGATCTGAGGCCCGTTCCCCCTTTCCTCCGGATCAAACTTGGTTTTGATCTCGAAAAAAGTCGTAATCTCGCTTGGTCGAGATTATTACTTCTGCGATTGTTTCTTTTATGAAGCAAGAGTATTAATAAACTTTTCTGTCAACCGGTTCTGATCCGTGATGATCCACGGATAAACCCCGGTACAGGCAAAGATCCCAAGCAAATAGAGACTAATAAATAGGATTCGTGTGTTGTTTGACAAAGTTATAATATTTTATTTTTCATTATGTAAGACGATCTTATAAAAAGATCGACTTTTTTATTTTTTGAATGTGTAATCGATAAAAGATTGTAACAAGTTCAATAACAATGAAAAAGGCAACTTTTGACCCAAACAATTCGCATCCCAAGAATTTGCTTCGCTGTACCTAGATCCTTCATAGCAAACTCTTTCACCAACAGCTTCTTCAATTTGTTTATCTATTCTAAACACGGTCCTGCAACTAACATATCATCAACCTACAATAATAACACGATACATCTGGACTCGAACCTCTTGAAGTAGCAACAATGATCTGAATTGCATCTTCCATAGTCATTGCTCTGCATGAAGTTATCGAACTTCTTGTACCACTGTCTCGGAGCATGTTTCAAACTGCACAAGCTCTTCTTGAGCCTACACACCATCTCTTTCTTTCCTTCTTCTACAAAGCCAACATGTTACTTCATGTAGATTTCTTCATCCAAATCACTATGAAGAAAGACAGTCTTCACTTCGAACTACTCAAGGTAGAGATTTTCAGCAGCTACTAAACTTAACACCACTCTGATTGTTGTAACCTTCACGACGGGAGAAAAAATATCTATTTAATCCACTCTTTTCTACTGTTGGAATCCTTTCACAACTAATCTGGCCTTGTACCTCTTGCTTCCATCAGTCGCCTACTTGACTTGGTAGACCCACTTATTATGTAAGGCTTTCTTCTGAGTAGGTAGTTAGGCTAACTCTAATGTCTCATTCGAGTAGAGAGAATCCATCTTTTTTTGCATCGCATGCTCCCACTACTGAGATTCACTAACTTGCATAGCCTCCTCATAGCACTCCGGTTCTCCGCTATCTGTCAAAAGTAAGTAATCAAGTGATGAAAGATATCTAGGATTCAGTTTGGGTACCCTGGATAACCTCCTAATCTCCACGCCCTGGGTAGTAGTCTCTGCACCTGGAGTCTCCTCTATTTTTCGGTCAGAATTGACACCGTCTCCCATATCTGGAAGTTCCTCCAAATTCATGTACTCGGGTCCACCTAATCCTTAGTGTTGCTTTCACTACTTTGGCTATTCTTAGCATTGTTCCTATCCTTGTACATTACATTTTCATTGAATATCACATCTCTACTCCTGATGATTTTCATGTTCTTCTCATCTCAAAGATGATATCTAAACTCATCAATGCCGTATCCAATAAATGTACACTTCTGTGACTTAGCTTCTAGCTTGTTCCTGATATGGTCACTGATATAAACATATACCACGCAACTAAAATACTCGTAAATATGAGAGATTAACCTTCTTTCCACTCCAAACTTCTTCTGGAATCCTAAAATCTAATAGAACTGATGGCCCATGATTAATCAAATAAGCTGATGTATGCACCGCGTCCGCCCAAAACATCGTAGGAAGACTTGCATGTAAACGCACGCTCCTCGCACGCTCTTTCAACGTTCTGTTCATCCTCTCTGTAACACCATTCTCTTGCGGTGTCCCTAGAGTAGTCCTCTCTAAACGAATCCCATTCAGGCCACAAAACTTCTTTCACTCCTCCAACTCATATTCTCGACCATTGTCCGATCTCACACACTTCACTTTCAGATCTATCTTATTCTCTACCATGGTTTTCCACTTCTTGAAGATCCCGAATACCTCTGACTTGTGCTTTATGAAGTATACCCACACCTTTCTCGAGTGATCGTCGATAAAAGTAACATAGTATGCCAAAGTTCCAAGAGAAGACACGCTAGCTGGATCCCAAATATCTGTACGGACAAGCTCTAGCTTCTGAGCTTTATGTGGTTTTTCACTCTTCTGAAAGTTGACCCTCTTCTGCTTCTTGTAGATGCAATCCTCACAAACACCAACTTCAACTGAATTGATTCTAGTTAGCTTTCCTTATGAGTGTAGAATTTTCATACTCTTCTCACTCATGTGTCCCAGCCTATTATGCTATAGATTTGCACTCTCCTTGCCGGTTGTAACTGTGAGGGTGTTACTCGCATATGAAGTAAGCTAGAGAGTTCTTGTTTTGTTGCCGCGGGCAATCACCATAGTATCGTTGGAGATCTTCCACGAATTCCCGGTGAATGTTGAAACATAGCCTTCTACTCCAAGCTGACTAACCGAAACAAGATTCATCTTCAGCTTTGGTACATGTCTGATATTCTTCAGATTCCACTTAGAGCCCTTCATCTAAATCTGCATATCGCCTCTTCCAACAATAGTGCAAGGCTCATTGTTCTCCAAGTATACCTTCCCAAAGCCCCCTGCTACATAGTTTTGAAGAAGCTTCCTATTAGCAGTGGCATGGAATAAGGCTCCCGAATCAATAACCCATGAGTCTGAGTCATTGTCCATATCAATGATCAAGGCATCTTGCATGATATGAGCCTCGTGTTCATTCACATCCTTCTTTGGCGCTTTGCAGACCGAAGACATATGGTCCTCCTGGCCATAGTTCCAACACTTCTCTTTGATAGGCCTAACCTTCGAGTTCGACCTCTTCTTCTTCGACTTCGACGGATTCCTATTCTGATTACCCTTCTTCTGGCTTCGGCCTCTTTGCTTGAGATTTAAGGCTAAACCTGAACCTTCTGATTCGGATGATTTTCTTCTAACCTCCTCGGATATAATCATGCTGACAACCTCGCTCAGCTTCAACTTCTCCTTCCCCACCGAGTTGATAATTGTGGTCACGCAACCTGTCCAACTATCCTGCAATTGCGATAGAATCAAGAGGGCCGGCACTTCGTTATCAAACGTGATGTCGACTGTAGGGTCGAAAAGTTAATTGATTGATTCTTTTGTTTTAAGAAAACTGGGTTCGATCACTTGGTACAAAACCCTTACAATCACACTCTCTCTCTCTCTCTCTCTTGATTACATATGAAGAGAATATTAATTCAGCTTCTCCTTGTTTAACATGGGCTCTTGGTGGCGAAAGGATGTTTCACTTGATGCTTGAGTCAAGATTGCCTCTTGTTGACGATCAAAACAAGATTGCTGAAGCTTCTGACGCTCGTTAGACTGCTAGAACCGAGGTTCGAATTCCAGATCTATACGCAGGAGCTCTAATCTCTAATGATTCTTGAAGTCCAAATTGCCAAAAGTCTAAAATTTTGAACCTCCGATCCCCCTCATCGTTAGCTATCCATAGCTATTTATAGGGTTTAAGCACGTAACCGACGTGCTAAGATCACATGTAGAGGGGCGTAACTACCTTCTTCAAATTAGCGCACATCGTAACGTGCTCCTGAAGATTAGCCCACATGCCTGACTAAGTCTTTGGAGCCGTTACAACTAGGTCTCATGTGGATGACGAATCTCGTCTTTGATTGAAACAAAGTTTGTCAAATTGGACGACCCTCAATACGCAGCAAGGTTCGTCTTACAAGGCAAACTTTGCAGTAAGTAAGCTTCTTTTGATGAATTTTGTCTTCACTGACTTCGTCTGACGAACTTCATCTGATGAACTTCATCTGACGAACTTCGTCTTCACCAATGAACTTCGTCTGACGAACTCGTCTTCACTAATGAATTTCGTCTTTGGAAGCTGGGTCCAACTGCATAGTAAATCTTGTGAATTTCCTTTTGATGAGCTTTGCCTCATTTAATCTTTACGTCTAGTGATGAGCTCCGAACCTCGTATCTAATGACAAACCTCGTATCCAATGATGAACTTCGAACTTCATATCCAATGACGAGCTTCAAACTTTATTCAATGACAAGCTTCATCTTCCAGAGTATCTTTGTCTACAGTGATGAACTTTGATGTCGAGTTTCGTGATGCAACGAACCTCGTCTTTTGATGTCGAGCTTCACATGCGTGGCGGACCTTGTCTTTTGATGTTGAGCTTCGTTGCATGGCGAACCTCGTAGGCAAAGCTGTCAGGCAAGCTTCAATCAGTTCAGGCGAGCTAAGTTGTCAGGCGAACTTAGCATTGCAAGCGAACTTCAATGTTCAGACGAAGTCCAGTCTTGCAAGTGGACTTCAGAACATGCTATGAAGAACGGGTCATAACTTTCAAACCGTAAGTTAGAATTGGATGAATTATATATAAAAATCGACTATCTCGACGAGATGGAGCCGATCAAATCCACCCCAAAGGGTTCAGTTTGTTCCAGTCCGTTTTGCTAAATTCCTTATGGTTTGAGAGATAATAGCATTTTTGTCAGTTTTGAGCTTCTTTGCTAGGAATTAAGGCAATTTTTATTGCCTACATCGATGAAGATAAGTTGATCAATGATCGTGTTAAACTCGCTGAGATGCAACGTGAATGAGCATCTTTCTGCCATCTTGAGGTTGAAGAGTGTCTTGACGAGATGCATCTTATTTACAGCTGACGGTTGCTCGTACATCTTCGCGAGTACTTCCATAAGCCCCACTGTCGTCTTCTCCTTCAAAATATTGTGGGTGATTGATTTGGTGAGCGACAATCGAATCTGCCCTAGAGCCTTCCGATCCAGTATTTCCCAATCCTCGCCTGATTCTTCTTTCCTCTTTCCTTTAGCTTTTCCCATCAACGGATGGTAAAGATCCTTCTGATATAGATAGTCCTCCATCTATGACTTCTAGTAGCCGAAATCTAATCCGTCAAACTTCTCGATCTTTGATTTGCTTTCTTTTGCCATCTCTTTCAAAACACAAACTTTTTCCGAACGAAGCTCTGATACCAGTTGTTGGGGTTGAACACACAAACGATAACTCGTGTCCTTTCGGATCTTGTGTCAAGATTAGGCAAGCAAGAAATCACAGCAAATAAAAGAAAATTTGTAAGAAAGAACAAACAAAAAAAGAAAAACACCAGATTTAACGAGGTTCGGCAAATGTGCCTACATCCTCAAGAGCCATACTAGAAATTCTTTGATCATTGAAGAATATTACAATGCTCGCAATAGGCCTCTCTCTCTCTCTAAGATCTATGATCTCAAAGTGTCGTCAAAATCCTCTCAAAGACATCCTCACATAACCCTAAAAACGTTTTAGGAAATATATATATACTCAGCCCAAAAACAGAATCTAACTCGAACCAGGAAATCGCCAGACCTATCGGTCGACCAGTTGATTGCCATCGGTCGACCGATAGTATTACTTCGGTCGATCGTCCAAAACTTTGTTTTCTTTAGGGTTCTCATGCTTGTTTTGGTCGACCGGGGCAAGTCCATCGATCGACCGTCCCGAAACTCCTGTAATGTTTTTAACTTCACATCGGTCGACTAGTGTCACTACTTCGGTCGACCGACCAAAGCGGATTTTCGTGCTCAGTTTCCTACAATCGATTCGGTCGACTGATCCGTGCATGTCGGTCAATCGAGGCTGAGTTTTCCAGTTTTGTTGATTTTGATCTTGGTTTGAGCCTGCACTTCTAGAAACTAACAATTGACATTGTTAAGGATGATTCAAATTTTATTTCTAATAAGACGCATCAATTAGCTTCTCTAAGTTTTATTGACTCCTTGTTGTAATGCATCTCTTAGCCAGTAGGGGTCTTTCTTCTGATTAGGAATTCGTAGTGGATGAGAATCGCTTGGATAAAGGATTTAAATCACCAACCTTTGTGTTATCTTCATACTCGTGGAATTTTTCAAGGAGTGGTCAATGTTATTCCTATATATGTCATAAGAGAAGAATATGTTATTGGCTGCATCTTCATTACCCACAATCTCTTTGGTGATTCATCTATGAGTTTTACGATGGCAGCAAATTCAAGAAAATAGTCAAGGTTACAGGCCTCATGAAGACGAGAAATTAGTTTCTCTTTGAAGCCATGAGACGTAATTGTGTTTTCAGTATGCTCTCCTTTTGTGTTCCTTCTTCGAAGAGAGATTGTGTGATCCACTCAATACTAACAGTAAGCTTTGTGATGGGTATTGCAAGCTAAAGCAATAGATTTAAGAGGTTCTTGATTTGGCTCTCTATTTGGTTAGCTCTCTAGGTGTTAGAGATTGTTAGAGAGATTAAGTGCTTTCAGGGGTGCGATTTGAGATCGAGTGATTGAGAGATTTCACTTTGTATTTTTCTCAATTAGTAAAGCTTTTCTCCTTCTTCGCCCGTGGACATAGGGTACAAGTCGAATCACGTATATTTTTGTGTTCGTGTATTCTTGATATTTTTCGTGCTCTCGTGTGATTGATATTAGCTTATCTTAGGGAATTTGTATAACAAATTGGTATCAGAGCCCTCAGCTATCGATCAAACGAGAAGATGACAACTACTACGAAGTGAGATATCGAGAAGTTTGACGGCAATATCAGTTTTAGCTTTTGGAAAGTTAGGATGATCATCGTGTTGACACAGAGTGGATTAAAGAAGACTTTGTTCGAGAAGTCAAAGAACTCAGATGTCATGTCTGAAGATGATTGGATTCGACTGTCGCGGAGATATGAAGATAAAGTAGCTTGTGTATCATCAATTGATGATTACGTGTCTTTGTGCTATTTGGGAGCTACTTCAGGTTATGGCTTTGTGGAGTGGTTTGTTAATTGTGCAGATTATTCATTTGGTATGTTGTCGAAGTCTCTTTCAGTTAGCAAGTCCAATAAGTGCTTGGGCTTGATTAGTTTTTGCCGCACTTAGTGCCCAATGAGGCTTTTGGAGAATGTGGAGTAAGTTAGCTTATTTTGGAGTGAGGAATTTTCTACGTATTTGAATCAAGATAGAGATTTGTTAAGAATAATTCAAATTCTATTTCTAATAAGACGCAACAATTAGCTTCTCTAAGTTTTATTGACTCTTTGCTGTAACACATCTCTTAGCCGGAGGGTGTCTTTCTTTTGATTAGGAATTCCTAGGGGATGGAATCGCTTGGATAAAGGATTTAAATCACCAAGCTTTGTGTTATCTTCATACTCATGGAATTCTTCAAGGAGTGGTCAATGCTATTCCTATATATGTCATAAGAGAAGAATATGTTATTGGCTGCATCTTCATTGCCCATAGTGGATGAGTTTGGAATGAGAAAATCAAATGAAATCCCCTTTATTTGTAGAATCAGTCCCCTAGTCAAATGACCAAAATACCCTCAAATTTTGATTGTTTTAGCCTTTTTCGGGTATTTTTGTCAAATGACCAAAAATAACTATTTTAGGCTATTTAGGCATACCGAACTAGGCCGAGTCCTAGCCGCCCCGGTCCAACAGTCAAAACACAGACATGTGGACAGGGTGATGCTAGGCCTGGGTCTGGGTCATTCAGTCCAACAGACATTTTTTTGCCCATTGGACCAAGTCCAATCCTCGGGTCGGGCCGGGCGTAGACGCTCGGTTCCGGTCTAAATCCGACAGGGTCTAGGTCCGGGTCCAGGCCATACCCAGACCTAAATAGTTCAACCTGGCCAGAAACCTGGCTAGGCCAGGGCCGAGTCCAGTGTAGGTTTTGCCAAACCCACCTGAACCCAGGCCCGAAGCCTAATCAAGCCCGGATTCGCAAGCTTTTCCCGGGTCCAGGCCGGCCACTCGCTCGGCTGGGTCTAGGCCGGATGCCGGGCTGGCTTTGGCTCTGGGCCTATTTGGATAGCCCTAACTATTGAACAAGGCATAGAAATTGACATTCTTAACTAATAAGGCATACTCAAGTTGCCAAAATTTCTATTTGAGAGGTAAAATTATTTTTTTTTGCATATACACCCTCTCAAAGATCTCACACTTGCATATTTACCCTTTAAATTTAAATTTTAAAAAAGTCACCTCGTCATAATGCCCCCCGCCCCCTCATTTACACTACTCATCTTCTCAACCTTTCTCTTCTCACTCCCTCCCTTTCTTTCTTACCTTCTCTCCCTTTCCTTCACTCCCTCCTCCGGCTTTTGATAAATATTTGAGGGAAGAGAGGAGGGAGAGGAAGGGAAAGAAGAAGAGTGAGATGAGCAAGGAGAGAGAGTTTGAGAAGAGGGTTAAAACTGGAGTAGGATGTGAGGTTGAGGATCTTGGGGAGGAGGAAAGAGGAGAGAGAGTAGGAGAGGGGAAGAGAGAAGGATGGAGAAGATGGTGGAGAGAGATGAATTTTTTTGGTAAATACTTGAATTTTAGAGAACAAATTTGTAAGTGTGGGAGATTTGAAGGGTATATATGTAAAAACCCTTAATTTTCCCACTTGAATCAAAACTCCACTAATCGGAGTAGACTTTATTGGAAAGTGTATCAATTTTTAGCTTTTGTTGACGCCAACATTTGTTTGTATATCTTATTAGAAAATGAGTGTTACTCTATAGGCTAATCCAATATTTTAGCCAAAAAAAACTAAAGGTTTACCAAGAATTAGTGCATTGTGTTATGCTTAAATTATATTTTCTCAAACAATGAGTATGTAAGGAGATTCTATGATGTTGTATCACCCTCACTAGTACGAAACAGAACAGTCCAAACGGTTGAAACCGTTTGGGATAACAAAACCCAAACGGTTGAAACCGTTTGGGCTGTTAGGAGATTCCAAACGCAATCGCCAAACATGTACAGCTATTTGGGATGTTTAACCCAAACCGTTTAAACTGTTTGGGTGATTTTTTTATTTTTCTTTTTTAAAATAAAACTAGTATAGTGCACGTGTGTTACACGTGAAATTGTATATTTTATTGTTCTAAAATTTTTAATTATATAAGAACTTATCTAACACAACGAATAATTGAAGTTGTTATCCTTGTCATGTATAAATATATATTTGAATGTTTACTCATAAAGATAACTACAGATGAACCACAAATATAAAAAGGCTTAATCAAATTTAAATATTTTGATAGCTATAATAGTAAATTTAACAAATAGTAAGAGTTAAAGTGTTTTAAAATTAGCATTGCATGAGAGTTCTTGAGGGAGAATTATCATGTTTGCATGACTGAGGGTACTTGATGAGAGCCCCAAATTACTACACACCACCAACGAATCATATAGTGTTAAGCCTCTACCCAATCACCGACAAATCAAGTAAAATACGTAGCCCAAGGACGTAAGCGAATATCCTCTTTAGACTTCAGTTCCTTCAACATGGAACTTCTTGTAACTATGCACCACTCGAGCACTATTACTCCTAAGCACCAATGGCTCTGGAATCAGTACTAAAAGTACAATTTATAGAAATTTAGGGTATTTAAGTGAATCTAGATATAACTGAGGATCTATATGTGCAAAATATGTGAAACCAGGGGCGAATTTAGATTCTTAAGTTGAGTTGTAGATGCACCCCCACAAATTTATAAATTGCATATAAGCCCTAGTAACATTTATAAGCTTCCCCCTGCACCCTCCATAAACTTTAAAAACTACACCATAACCTATATCAAAACTCATTTAAAGAATTCCGAGCAATAGTTAATTTAGGGGAAGTTGGGAAAGTTTAGAAAAATCTCAATTACTCGATCATATAAAACCATCACAGGAAACAAAAACAAGAACTAATTTAAAACTAATAAATAATTTATTTTTTATTAAAATAAAAGTAAAACTCATCATAAAATGGACGTTGCCCTCACTTCAGATTTAGTTTCTCTCTAATTTGGTGGTAGTTAGAGATGGTCCAATTATTCGAGTCATTAACTTTCGTTCTAATTTCAAGGGTCGATCATATGCATCATTTGTAGAAATTAACAATTGTTTGATTCGAAAGTTGGTTTCTTTATTGCAGGACTTATTACAACTTCAGTCGCTACGATAAGTTCAAAAGGAAAGACTTTTTATCAGACTTCTTACACAATGAAAATAAAAAAGATTATAACTTTCTTTAAAGTACACGCAGAGGATGTTTATTACCCACTGTTTGTGTGGGATCTTTGATTGTACGAGGGATGCGGTAGTCTGCAGACCACTGCATATCAGATCTGGTTAACAGAACGAAAATTCAATGCTCTTGCTTTACAAAGGAAACAATTGCAGAAGTAAATAATCTCAACAAAGTGAGATTACTACTCTTATTGAGATCAAAACAAAGTCTGATCTCAAGGAATGATGAAACGGACCTCAGATCCTTCAAATATCTCCCTCTTTATGGTGGAGTTCGCCAAGATCTGTTAGCCTCTCTAAAATTCATGGACCACTCTTCACAGGGATAACACCTTGCCTGAATTTCAGATCTTCTGCGTATAGGACCCTAGGCTTGTATTTATAGGCTTTAGTTGCTATATTTTTAGATAAGAACAAGTGATTTGACCTCATCTTCAGTTAATAATGACATAACCATGTTTGGGGATGATATCCAAGAACTTGGGAGGCTCTGGAACGAACAAATCCTGAGAAAACATCGAGATACGCGTTTTTAGGAACCGAGATGCGAGTCAGTTCAATGTGACCCATGGGTGTGAAGGTCACATTAAGGTGGCCTGAGGGTGTGCAGGTCACTTTGATGCGATTTCCAAGCGACTATGTCTTGTTTTTGTCTTGTTCAGTCGTGTTGCGCACGTTTCGATGTTTCTTTGACTTGTATGCTTTGCCGACTCGCTTTTACTTCTCTAGGTATCGGATAATCCTCTTTTAACTCGGATAATGGTGCTCATCACCTTCTCTTTATTTTGAGCTGTGTGCGGAAACATATAGATAATTTTTGACGCTACAACAATTATGTATTTTAAGGCAAGATCTTAGGTACAAATTATAAAAATTAGAACTTTTGTTTTAACTATTCTTTTTTCTTTTTCACTATTGTCATATTGGTTTTCACAATGGAGGATTTTAATAGAAAAGTGGTTTTCAAAACAATAGCAGAAATCCTACGTGTCATAGATTCATTCATTGAAATCCAAATATAGGATAAATATTGAGATTATTGGAGAAGATCATGATCCCCATAATTGGAGAGAAGTCGAACCTCTACTCTAATTATCATATAATTGGAGAGAATTCGGATTCCCTCACTTAGAGAGCTCAGAATCCTTAATAGTCTCTTTCTAGCTTCTACGTACTATATATTGACATAGGTGTGTACATAAAAACATACATACATTGATATGTGGCAAGAAATGAGATAAAAAATACATAAAAAATAGAGAATGAAGAATTAAAGATATTGACCTGCTCAGATACCTCCAAAGCTAGTGTCTTCTTTTCGACCTCACTTTTTCGGCAGCTGCACCCATTTATCGATAAAATTAAACTTATTTACTAGATTCCAATAACTATACGAAGCCAATAAATGAGATTAATTTTCTAATAAACCTTCACTCAAGAAAGAAGGATAAATTTTACCTCTTGGGTGAATCAATTGAGCTTCATGATACATTGATCAGAAATCTTAATTTGGTATAAGAATCTTGAACATCTTGCCGCCTTGTGACAAATAAGTTGTTGTAAACTAAAATATCAATATGTGCGTTATATTATGCATCTTTATTTTGTTTGCGTGTTACTGGAAAAATATGTATGTATTTATTATTTTTAACAATAAGTTGTTATAAATTGAAAGAATTATAACCACACCCATATGTATTGATTACGGAGTAAATGTCTGCAAAAGAATCCGAACGCCTTGTTGTCTTGGGACTTTTACGCTTACTCATGATATACTTGATATATTAGAAATAATTGTTAATATATTGCTAAGTATTTATTGGTTTATTAACATTAAATGTTTAATATTCCTATTAATCTAAGTATAAATATTTATTTTTTATTATCATTTCTTTAGTACATGTTAATAGATATTATTATATTGAGTTATTATTATATAATAATAGAGAAAAAGTTTAATTGAATTAATTTTCTAATGGTAGTGAATGCAAATTGGAGGTGTATTTATTACATTTAATTTAATTGATGGTTAAGATAGGAAATGATCCTAGAGACGTTAATGATATGAATGGTTAGAGTTTAATTTGTAGTTAGTAGGGCTATTAAATTGGGATTGGGATCATCTACTAATAAGGAGATTCCTAATATCTCCTAATAGGATCTTGGCCTTTGATTTATCAATCAAAGGCTAAGATCTCCTCATGAGCAAAAGTAGGAAAGGATAAGGATGAGATCTTGGCTTTTGATTGATAAATCAAAGGCTAAGATCTATTTATTAGGAGATATTAGGAACACTATTTTTTAGTAGAGGATCCTAATCCATTAAATTGATGATGATATTTAATTGGTAGTTACGATACGAATTTGAAGCTATTGCATAGTAGGCTATTTTATTACATAGTATTACTATTATTACTACTACATAGTATTATTATATTGAGTTATTATTATATAATAATAAAGAAGGACTTTAATTGAATTAATTTTTTAATGGTAGTGAATATAAATTGGAGGTGTATTTATTACATTTAATTTAATTGGTGGTTATGAAAAAGATTTGAAGCGGTATGGTTTATACATGTATGTGTTTTGTGTATTCATATATATGTTTTTATGTATACATGTATGTGTTTTAGCATGACTTGGAAGGTATTTTCGGAAGAAATATTTTAACATGATAATATACTTTTATAATAGTATTAGATTAGATATATTTATTTCTCCGTTCTCTTCCTACTAAACTGGCTTCCCCCAAAAAATTTCCCCCAAACTCTAAAATCCCTGTGCCCTAACCCCAATCTCTCAAATCTCCCGTCTCAATCTACTAAGAATCTGCTTCTCGTTTTCATCATCATCGTCTCCATCCCCTTAAATCCCTCTTCGACCCCGACCGCCGCCGCTAGCAACAATCCGAAGCCCTCGGCAGCCTTGACGACAAAGAGGTTTCCCGCAACTACTTCAACAACACTGGCTTCCAGCGCTAGCGCAAGATCTACGGCGAATCCACCAACAGCGTCAACAAGGTCCAGCTCGGCGTCCGCCTTGGCCACTCCAAAACCGTCGAGAAAACCCTAAAGATGCTCAAGGATGACGAGCCCCTCGCCGGCGTATCCATTTGTGTTTAGCTACAAGCGCCGACCTTATTTCATTCTTGCTGGTAAGCTTTTTCGCATTTGTTTTCTTGTTGTCACATAGATTTGAAGACTTTGACTGGATAAAGGGTAAACAAATTAAGAAATAAAAGATAGGTCTGCCAGCATTTTTGATTTAATCATGTGCCTATGGCTATCCTTGAACATGTTTTCTATGATAGCATATCGACTAATAATGGGAAATGCTCATGATAGTTAGCACCCAAATTTGTAGCGAAAAATGTAGTCTCTGGTCAATGGATCCTAATAAAATTAAAGAACCTAAAGGAAATTATGCGAATGAATTTATTAAAAGAGTGAGAGCTCGGTTGAGCTTGGTTGAGAAATTTCTAGAGGTTTTTTGAGTTCTAACCGATGCCCTTTAGTCGAGATAAAAGAAAGAAACCAGCGATACTATCCCCCTCGCCCTCGAGATTCGAGGTGAAGGATTTGGAGAGCTTGGATGGGAAATACAATACCGTGGTGTGTCTTGATGTGTTGATACATCTTGAATTGCTACTCTTGTGAAGGGGACACATAACTGGAGCATGTTTACACTCAACGCTAGGCTCTGTTCACTTATCCACATTAATATGTTTGTCAAAAGTTATTGAAGCTTCATAAGAAAAAGATAATATAATGACTCATTATGAAGATATTGTCTTCCACCTATTTCTTTTTATTAATTTCTCATTTATGTATACATAGGAATCTGGAATAGATGTGCGACTCTGTGATGTTAATGCTGCAATCCAAGAGGTTATGGAATCATATGAGGTTGAAATTAATGGAAAGTGTTATAAGGTACAAAATTTTATGTGATTTTCTTAAAGTTTTCTTATGATATATATAATATAACATGGGGATGATAATATTAATCTCTTTTTTCCTTCGAAATACACATCTAATTGTTTCACATTATATATTTGATAGCTATTTGTAAGTTTTAAATTGCTTGATTAAACTGTGTCATCTTGTTGTTAAAGTAGACCGATCAATAGAAATTACGTGTCATCTTGTTGATGATCAAACAAATGAAACTTAGCTATGCTTTTACTCATCATCACTTAATTAAAGTTCACAAGAAACTAAAGTGGTGGAGTTTTCAGTTTGTTACATTAGTTCGCTCTTTGTCTCTTAATCAAAAGCCAAATTTTGTAGGTTGGGTTCACTAATGAGGGAAAGATTATGGCTTTGGATCTTCAGATCTATAATAATGGCGGAAATACAAAGACTTGTCTCTTGAAGTCATTGACTGTGCGATGTTCTATCCTGAAAATGTCTATGATATACCACACATGAGGATCAAAGGCCAAGTTTGCTATATTAATACTTCTAGTAATACTGCTTTCAAGGGATTTGGTGCCCCCTTAAAGTATGCTTATTGCTGAAAATTGAATTGAAAGGATTGCTTCTGAGCTTCAGAAAAGACCCGAGGAAATAAAGGTCAATTTTTATTCTAGTGGAAAATTTGATCATACTTTGATGTTATTATAATGACTATAATGTTCCTTTTACCAGGAAATAAATTTTCACGTAGAAGGATATATGACCCACTATGGGTAGCAACTGTAGGATCAGGTTTGGGATGAATTAAAGGCATCCTGTGATTTTTCAAAGACTCTTGATTCTGTAAATGAATTTAATACCAAAAATCACAGCCTCAGATTGCACAGATCGCAGCCTCATCCTTCAATATTCCTCTTAGTTCTGTGTTCATATCAGACACAAGTACGGATGAGGTTGGTTTCATTTTTATTGTCATTAATAATAAACCCAAGTAAATACACATATTTTTCTATGTTAATTGCAGATAGACTCACTGTAATATTGCCAATTTAAACTTACTTTTCATGTAGTTCTATTGCTACAGATTGACCCCCTGACTCGCTGAGTGAAAAATATTGACCGTTTCCAAAGGATTTATCTTCAACAACAGGTTTTCACTCAGGGGATCTACTGTGACGCCCCTGGGTTCACACACGGCTGCAGTCCGGGGTGAAACCATGGATGTCAAACCTGCCATGCACCACACCGTGCAATAACACGTTTCACCATCACAATCACTATCTCTCTAGTAGAGTCAACATCAGGTGTAGGTACAAAGCAAGTGAAAAGTGAATCAACCATACTAGATGAAATGATAGAACACAATACATCTCATCAACGAAATAAGCTGTAGTACATAGTCAAAGTCTGAAATGAAATAAACTGGAGTTCTTACAAGTCTCAAAATACAGCAAGTCTGAGTAAAGGAAATTAAGGCAACACAACCTTTACAACTCTAGAATAAACTCTCAAATGTCTGAAAACACTATAGTGGAGCCCACAGAAAGTAATACATAGATAAGTAATGCTGAACACTAAAGTAGTCCGCTATCAACCTACGGCTCTCCGTGCTCCTGGCTCGTGACTTGAAAAGGGGGAGGGACAACGAGCGTCAAAGCGCTAGCGAGCAACATCACAACCAAACCCCAAGGGGTAGGGCTCGTTGCATAAGAAAATACAGTAATGACAGAATATATATATATATACAATGTCCTAATAGTAAGGGGTTTTAGTACTTAGGAAATCTCAACACGAGCATAGGTACGTCGAGCGAAATAATCCAAACAAGGAAACCCTCATATATATACCTTGTATCTCAAATTGAAAATCCCTAAGTTTCCAAACCCGAAGTCTAATATATGAACAATAAGGAAAAGAAAAGATAATACTCCCATGTCTACCAATAAACTCAGCTGTGCCAAAAATACATAGTCGAAATAAGTGTCATATACACTTAAATCACTATCATGTCCAACTACATCAAAGTGTCGTGCTCACAACCCAAATGTGCAATATGCTCAAGGTTTAGCAAAGGTTGCCCAACACGGGGTCTTTAGTCGCTTATAGTCCAACACGAGGACTTTAGTCGCTTATAGTCCAACACGAGGACTTTAATCGCTTATAGTCCAACACGAGGACTTTAATTGCTTATAGTCCAACACGAGGACTTTACGTGAACCATGAAGTTACTACTATTAATGGAGTGTCCATTCAACTCTTACACGTGCCTTGCCGTGCATGTCCAAACTTTGTATCATGTCAAGTCATCTTACATATATAACATGCGTGTTCAGTCTATATGTTTGTACACAGCAAGTGTTTAAACAGGAAACAAAAGAAAACAGGAAAAACTCAGATGAGTCGACTCATGCACTCTTATGAGTCGACTCATACATCATGGGTCGACTCGTATACTGACGAGTCGACTCAGCAGAAGATAAATGACAACAGGAAACGAGTTCGTGAGTCGACTCATGATTAGCCATGGGTCGACTCAACATGATGAGTCGACTCATGATGAGTCGTGAGTCGACTCAAGGGCTGAAATCTGCATTTGTTTGAACTGAACTTGTTCAACTCGTTCCATATCTCAATTTTACCAGTATACATGCATCTAGCCTTCAAGTTTAGACTATTACACAGAGAGGAAGCATATATATAACATGAAACAATTACTTGCATGTTAACACTAACATTTAAATCCCTAATCATGAAGGAAAACATTTAAATTAGTATAAAAACTCTTGTTTTTATTCTTTACACAAAATTCCAGATCTGGGTTTTCATTAAAAACTTGTTGGTGAGGATTTAAAATCTTAAACACATGATTTCTAGCATTCACCCTAACAAGAATATTGTTTTGTACTTAAAATAAGTCTTAGGCTCAATAAAATCCATTAAAAACATTTACAAATAGTTAAAAACATGGGGAAGGGTTTGGGTGAGATGCTACTCGCCTCAGATGTGAAGAATAACAATCCCCCTCGCTGCAATCCAAGAGAGAACGCTGAAATCCTCCTTGAAACGCCCCCAAAATCTCTAAGAATACCTAGGGTTTGAGAGAAAAGGGAGGGGCTAGGGTTTTCTTGGGGAGATCTGATGTAAATGGGTGTTTTTCGGGTGCTAAGCAATATATAGGAGCTAACTAAACCCGACCCGAAACCCACAAACCCGAATCGAAAGAAGCCAGAAAAAATGCGATGAGTCGACTCATGACTCATTATGGGTCGACTCATGGCCATGGGTCGACTCATAAAAATTATGAGTCGACTCAGCAGAAGAAAATTAGGAACAGGACTCGATATCATGAGTCGACTTATGACAGGCGTGAGTCGACTCAACCTGATCAGTCGACTCATGACATGTTATGAGTCGACTCATGAACAAAAATCTGCATACATTGATTCTTTTGCACACGATATGCAAACTTACAACTCATCCTCATACCTGAGGCATATACACATGCTCATAAGCTCAAATATCATTTCCCATGCATGACCATGCCACAAAGATATTTATAATATATATTAATTATCTTTGTTCACTCATATTCACACTTGAAAGTTGTCAAAATTAACGGGGTCTTACATCTACTTGTAAGAATTAAACTCTTATAGGGTCAAGGGGGTCTATCTGCAACAATAAAAAATATAAGGTATTAAATTCAATTTCCTACGATTAGCCCATTTTGTTATACAGTTCTGAAATCTTATTGTATTTTAGGTCCCTAATGTAACATCATCAGCGGCTTCAGCGAGCTCTGATATGTATGATGCAACAGTTCTAGATGCTTGCGAGCAACTTAAAGAACGAATGAAGCCTACTGCTATAAATAGGCCTTTATTTCGCTTGATCTCAAGAAATATGAGAAGCATTGCTCTTGCATTTCTATATTATCTTTTTCTTGTTATTTGAATGGATATTATAGACAAATATATAATATTAGATGCTTTTTATTGTGAGATATTGAATAATCATTGTGCATGTATATGTTTTGTCTTTAATATTATATTATATATTTGAATTGGATATTCAACACCGTTTGAGATATTTTTGTGTATGTATATATTTTTGATTTCATTGTGAGATATTGAATAATCA
>BQKN01000558.1:233839-244817 GCA_022839385.1 Asparagus kiusianus
TCTCTCTCTCTCTCTCTCTCTCTCTCTCTCTCTCTCTCTCTCTCTCTCTCTCTCTCTCCAATCCTAGAAAAAGATCTTTCCTTTTTATGCAATTACCTCTCTCTCTTCTTATTGTCTCTCTTTCAAATATGATTTTCAACTCCTCTTATATAGGTCTTCATAGAATAGGAAAGAGGTACTCTAATCAGAGTTCCAATAGGAGATCAAATCAATTAATGAACGACTAAGATTAAATCTGAAAATTTGTCAAAACATGTCATAACCATCGATATTTGGTCACAATCATCAATGGCATATTGATGATCATTGATGGTTGACTGTAGTCTATCGATAGTGTAAATTCTGCTTTCTAAATTTTGCTGATTGTTGACTATAGTCCATCGATGGTCCTTGCGATCATCGATGATTGATTATAAACCATCGATAGTCCGATTTCTTGTTTCTACTCCAATTCTTTCCAGTAGTCCATCGATGACTTGCTTGACCATCAATTGTGTCTCTTATCCATCGATGGTTTAAAGGCCGAAATAAACATTCGTGTTGATTTTTTGCACTATTTTGAACCGCAACTTGTTTACACCTATTTATACATGAAATACATCATCTCATAAACATATTAGTAGTAAATAAGAGTCTGTTATTAATCAAACAATAGATATTGCATGAGCAACGTTCTACACGAACAATGTTCTAACAACCTCCCACTTTTAATAATAAAAAACTCAAAATTTGAGATGTAGAATATAAAACATGGTGAGATATATATTTAGTATATATAACATATTTCATGCAAAAAGATATATGATATGCAAAGCTTCCCCTATAAATATGCATATATGAAAAAGTACAGGTATTTCAGAAACTCCCCCTGAAACTAAGCAAACTCATAGTTAAAAAAATTATAAATCCATCATGAAAAAAATCTGGAAACTCATGAATTTTATATTTTATTTCAAATTTCAAATTTCACACTTTTCTCCCACTTTTTCAATTAAAAAAAAGCACACCTAGGATATGCAATATATTTGAAAATTTAAATAAAAATTATCCAAAGGTAAAAGGAAGAGAAATACATACGGCTCACAAGAGAATTTTATAGAAAATAGCACTACTGATACATATATGACATCAAAACAAGTGAATCACGATGATAAGTTATATTAAAATTCACACATAAACTATAAAGATATCAATGCAAAGTTTATAAAAATAATAATAAAAGTATTTATATTAGCCCATAAAATAAATTCAGATATATCTTATCTAGTTTCTAGTTTGAGTTTCTTCTTTTGTACATAGCTTGAATTATCTCAACCTTTAGAAAAGGTCTAAAATATCGATGTATTACCTCAACCATATAGACGTTTTTAAGAGGAAGAATGATAGTGTCTGGAGGGCAATGAATATCATCTCTAAATATAAGAATATTTAACATAGGATGGATACTCATGAGATATTGCATAATCATATTCAAGAGTGTGGGTCTTTGTCCATCTTTTAATGAAAACACTCAAAATTTACCATAGATTTATAAAGTGTGGGTCTTTGACCATCTTTTTCACGAATGTAATTTTTTTGCTTGATAATTTATAGCACATATGTACTTTGTACATGTATAGAATTTTTTTGGTGTTGTATTCAAGTATAGATTGAGCTCAAAACTATTTGATATACCTAAAAAAACTTCATGAACAACATATAAAAATTTTTATTCTTACTTTTACAAGACTAAACATGATAAGATAATACTAAGGTGTGAAAAGTAGTATGAAATATATCGTGAACCATCATATTTATTAATCAAACATGTACAATGATGTGTGCATATATAATATAAATAAATATGAAAAATATGTGAACAAATATGATAAAATCATGCCTATATACCAATAGATAACCATATCTGAATATTTCATGTAAAATCATATACATAGGCCTGCTCAAGTTTTTTATTTTCTATTTTTGAAAAATAAGAAATAAGTAAAAAGAAATTTGTTTTTTAGTTTTCATAAGAAAACAAAAAGAAAGAAAGAGAAATTACTATTTTTTCAATATAAAAAATAACCAAAAATTAAGAAAAATAAAATAAAAATAAAAAAACAAGAAAAAAATTGTACATACAACAAGTCAGGTGAGCATGTATAGAAGTACTAACTAACTAGATATTCAGTGAAAGCAAATAAAAGTTAGTACATGCCAGTGTATCTCATGCATCAAGTGAATAAAAATAATAGGAAAATAAAAGAAAAATGAAGAAAGAAGATAACTAGACCTGAACCAAGAGAATAAAGAGATAAAAATCATCAGTCATCGTCTCTCTCCATCTCCTCATGGACATATCCACGAGTTGCCCTGAGCACAAAATATCCGTAGATTACTAATGGTGTGGAAAGTGAAGGATTTGATCAGTGAGCAACTCTCATCAAATTCTGGAGAGATGCATTATAATACTGATGTTGAGTCCTTATCTCCATTACATCTGATGCATCCTCTCACCAAGTGAATCTAGAGTCCAATGAGAAACAATACCTCTTGAAGAGCCAGGAATATCATCTTCTTTAGGCTGGACACGGATCGTTGACTAGCTGAGGACTCTCCTTTTCCTCTTGCCCCTAAGCTCTTCCTAGCCGTCTCATCACATAAGCAGCTCTTCCCTTCTCTATCAGATCAGAAGGCAAAATATGAATTCTCTAATCCTTGTAGATGTGCGTGATTAGGAAGAGATAGACTAGCTGAGTGTTCTGCTTCTTCTTCTCAACCATCTCCCTAGCACTTAAAGCAATTGATGACACTCACACAAAGATAATTTGTGCAGGATCAAATATTGACCCCTAGCAATACAATACAAAAGGATGACATCTCTAACAGATAAAGTAGTGTAAGCAGGACTAAGATATAGATCAAACTTAAGCAAGAGATTAAGAAGCATATACTCAGGTTTTAAATAACCTGAGTTGAATACACCCAAAAAAGATTTATCTATGAGGAAATTAGTCATGCGGGTGTACTCCTGAGAACCGATATGGACAAGCTCAGAAAAAAGATAAAGACATCGTGACATCTCCGTTGTGGTGGTGGTAGATGAAGAATCCTACATATGTAGTTAGGAGTAATAGTGATCTCTCATCCTGTCATTGTGGTCTTTTCCTCAAGAGATCTATAGGGCCGGTCGTAGTTCATGTAGAACTCTCATATCTAAGAAATATTATCTTTCTCTTCTCCTATGTCCTTCATTGGACCTAGACTAACTCTATCCAAGAACCCTAACACACTCCTGTGCTCTTGTAGATGTTACTCATCTAGCCCTCGCTCGCATGCAATATGCAACTTCTTGTATTTCTCGAGCTCCTCTTAAGATGATGATTATGAAGATTGAACTCTCTTGCTAGAAGACATTCTTCTAGGAAGTCAAATAAATATACATTAGCATAGAGAATGTACATAAGATAATTTAAAACTAAAGAAAATTGAGTAAATTGTGAAATAGGAATAAAAATAGCAGCTCCAGCCTATATACCATCGATGGGTTCCGGGCAACCATCGATGGTCCATACACCATCGATAGTGTTCCTCGACCATCCATGATTGATGAACTAAAACCAACGAATTTTTTCCCCAAATCATCTAAATCTCATACATAACTTAATAATCAGTGCTTTAAACTACTCTAACACTTAATCGTCATTCATCCATGCAAGATTTATCAATAAAACAAATAATAAAACCCGTAATAAATAATCAAAATCGAAGATATAATGTTTTGAAAGTTACCTCTTGATTTGATTCGAATCAAAAACAAAAAATAGATGATGATGATAATAGCAACAAGAAACAACACAAACCAACAAAAAAAAAATGAAAGAAACAGAGATTTTTCGGAGAGGAGAAGTAAAAGGGGTAAAAAGTGAGAAGTAAAAAAAAATGAAACTTCCTCTTTTTATATCTGCCAATTGATGATGAGCCATTGATGTCATCGAGACCATTGATGATCCAAAATTTTTTATCTTCTTATTTTGTATGTGAACCTATAAAAATACATATATAAAGTTAGAGAACTTACCTATGAGAAGATAATATATAAAAATATATCATACCTGCATCTCCTTATAATGCAGAACAAGGAATGGATTTTGATACCCTAAATTAGCAAGCAACTTTCATTTGTTGTCTCAGTCCTCGGTCGACCTACAAGTCTATAGAAAGGCAGATAGTTGTGACCTAGATATCCAAATAGGCCAATGTTGGTTAGTAATAATATCTTTCGGTATCCAAATTCTGTCTGACTATTTTAATCTTATATCTCATAATACATCTCATCGAAAGATAACTAGTTCTTCCACATAATGAGTATATAGAATAATAAGTTTTATCCGGAATAGGATCAAAACAATCAAGATTATTAACCTTTACCAAAGAAGGTTGAAAGTTTTTATATTTTCCAAAATATGAATAACCAAGTCCAGTATTATTTTTTATAAATTATTGATTGGAAAGGATTATGTTAAGACCTTTTGAACCAATGAAAAATTCTTCATGGCTTTTTCCAAATCACTAATTTAAACTTTAGTTTTTTATTCTTGAACATCGAGTTTCAAACTTAATTTGATCGCATAACAAATCATAAAATAACTCATTTATCTTAGCAACTAATTTTTCTTTTTCACATTGAATATTTTCAAGTTGCTTAGATAAATATATCACATATTTGATTTTGTAATTCAAACATTGTATACACTCAAAAGAGGTTGAATCCACTGAATTCATATTTGAGGAGGAAAAATTAACTTTATTGACAAAAGTTTATTTTCTTTTTTCAAGCTTGTATTCATCTTTTTAGTTTCTTCATATTTTTGAGTAATATTTTTCAAATGAATTAGCATCTCCTTATACTTAGAATAAAGTTCATCATAAGAATGTTATACCTCTTCATCTGAATATTCACCATCAGAGCCACTTGAGTTACTTTGATCTGAATCTGAAAACAATGCTCCTCTTCCCATAAGATATTTGTTCATTTGCTTGTCATCTTCACTTGTCTTATCCTTAAACTCATCATCACATATCAAATTCCAAGTTGTAACTTTAAGACTATTACCATCCCTCTTCTTTTCCTTTCTGTTCAAAGGACATCGATTCTTATAGTGACTTGATTTATCGCAATGATGACATATATGTTTAGTTTTAAAATCACTTAAAGAGTTATTATTTATCTGTTTAGTGAATTGATTTCATCTTTTCTGAAGATATTTCTATCCTTTTTTAAATTTTAGAAAAGACTAAAATCCTGTTACAACAAGCGCAGATTTATCATCTTCATCTTTTAAACTCAAAGCTTGAATCCATCTTCTTGTTAGATTAAGATCTCTCCTTCTTTCCTATTAAGGCTAACAACTTCTTCTTTGAATCTTCTTCCGAGGCACTTTCTCTCTCTTTCAGTTGGACTTTGATGTTATAAGATTGCCTATAAGATCATCAAGAGATAGTTAGAAAAGTTTTAAAGTTCTTTAATAGCAGTTACCTTTGGTTCTCAATCGCAAGATAGAAAGCAGAGTATCTTTTTGCACAGGTCCTTGTTATCATACTCCTTCCCTAAACCTTTAGACTTATTCATAATATCGGTGAATAGTATGAACATATACTGTATGCACTTAGAGGCCTTCATCTTAAAGATTTTGTATTTGCTTACCAGCATTGTTGTAGGCTGTCTAAAAATTACTACAGATAGCTAATCCTCATCAAATATCAATGATAAAAGTTACAATTTGATGGATTCTAGAATACTACAATTTGAAAACTATTACGTAGATCAATGAAGGTTACAGTCTGATGATATTCACGACAACCGATGAAAGCTCTAATTCAACAGCCTTCATAATCAACATCGGGAGTTATAATCTGACGACTCTCATATTTTCAAAGAGCTAAGATGAAGGTTACAATATGACGACCTTTGCAATACTCTAGTAAAAGAGACTACAAATTGATGGTCTCTTCAAATCAAAATATATATATCTCTCAAACCATAAGGAATTTGGTGAAACAGACAGGAGCAAACTGAACCCTTAGTGTGGGTTTGGTCAGCTCCATCTCGTCGAGATAGTCGATTTTTATATATAATTTGTCTAATTTTAACTTACGGTTTGAAAGTTATGACCTGTTTGTAGCAAGTTATGTTCTGAAGTCTGTCTGCAAGACTGAACTTCGCCTGAACATTGGACTTAGCCTGAAGCTCGCAAAGCTCGCCTGAGGCTCACCCCTATGTTCCAGAGTCAAAACACAGAGTTCATCTCTGCGTCCCAACAATAAAACACAAAGTTCTTAGCTGCGTTCCAGGCTTAAAACACAGAATTCGTGGCTGCGTTCTAGACTTGAAACGTAGAGTTCGTGGCTGCGTTCCAGACTTGAAACGCAGAATTCATGGCTGCGTTCCAGACTTAAAATGCAGAGTTTGGGGCTGTGTTCTAGAATTAAAACGTAGAGTTCGTGACTGCGTTCCGGGCTCAAATACAGAGCCCAACCTGCGTCCCAGGTCTAGAACACAGAATTCGGGCCCAGAATGCCACTTTCAGCGTTTGACTCGTTCAAACATGAGCTGAACGGTTTCAAAACTGTTTTCACGATTTGATAGGATCACCACCCTATCATTGAGAGATTTATAGGGGGCGATTACACCCCCATTAAACCCTCGTCAAGAAGAGATTTAAGGGGGTGGTTACACCCCTTAATCCTCTATAAATAACACGAAAATCAACTGAGTTCGGGATCCCCAATTCATCCTCCTTTCGGCAACAAAGAAGAGATCATTTGGTAGATCATCTTTAAGGGAGATCAGTATTTATCCTTGGAGAGCTCAGAGCATTCTTCAGCAACAGGAGCTTCTTTCATCCTTGGCTTACAAACCGATTTAGGTTAAATCAACACTTTCATAGAGTTTCAAACTCGTTCAGAGTTATCAACTCGTCAAGAGTTTTAAACTTGCTTTGCAAGTTCGTCCAAGACGTCGAGTCAAGAGGCGAAGGCAACGTTCCAGCAAAGTGAGACGTTCGGATCGTCAATGAGAAGCAAACTCGATATGAACATCGAGGGAGGCATCTCATCGCTATCGTGAAGAACCCGGTTTTAAACAAAGGGGAGAATCTCCATCGATCCTCTTCTATTTTGTAAATCGAGATTCCAATTGAGAAGATTATAATTGTTTTCTAAGTTTATTAGAGAGATTGTATTAAGAACGTTATAATCATTCTTTATCTAAACTAGTTAGAGAGAATAACACATTGTTGTTCTCAATTATCTTCTTCGAATTTTTCCACCAAACAATTGTAAGCTTTGCTTTCCTTTACCTACAAAGTTTTTTCATGAGTAACTTCTAGCGTCTTCTAGATTTTCTGTGTAGTAATACGATTAGAGACATGGTTAATTCTTCAGTAGTAATAGAGCAATATAAAATATTCATAGCTTCTGAATTATAAGAAAAACGATTTTTGTGTTGAGGAATCCATTTATCCATAGGAATTTTAGTAATAACTCCTATATCCTCATTAGAATTATGATACCCATGTTCGACACATTGTCATATATAAAAATTAGTAGATAATAAAAAATATTTGTATGAATGCTTTCCAAAAAATATAAGTGGTGTCATCAAAAAGTGGGGTACGATTGATGGCGTGTCCTTTAGGAAAAGCTAAAGCGGCGGTAAGGCTTGATAGGCTTGATATGTCTATCGTAGGTTGTGATACTTAAATATAGGTAACGAGGCTCTGATACCATTTGTTGGAACTGAGAGGCAAGCCTAGAGGGGGGAGGGGGTGAATATGATTGCTATAATTCTTCGACTAACTCAGAATTAACAACAGAAATAAAATAGATGAATAACTTAAAGCAGACCAATACAGGAGCACACATGATTTTTATAGTGGTTCGAATCAAAATTATACACTCACTCTTCCTTCTTGTGAATGTACTTCTTCACTATGACCACGGTTCACCCAAATTACAACCCTGTTTAATAGCCTTCAATGACCGCACCCTAGAATCTTCCTAAAACCAGTCATCTAACCTAACTTTTCCCAATGATGAGAAGAAACCTAGCCCTAGCTAGGGAAACCCTCAATTAATCTAGCTTGAGTACGCCAACCCTTAATTACCTCGGCTTGAGTACGCCGTCAAACTCATAAGTTTGAAATACAACCAATCCCAAACAAATAAAGAATGACAGAATAATCTTACAGCTCATTCTCAAGCCATGCTCCAAATCAATGTAGATGAAGATTCATGAAGAAGTAGTGTAGCATTGTAGGTGTAGGTCACTCATTCTCTCTCAATCAAACTCCAATGAAAAGCGCACTGAGAAGCAGTTGAACGGGGCTTAGGGGATTAGATAAACTGTCTCTCTCTCTCACCCTAGAAAAAGATCTCTCCTTTCTACACAATTGCCTCACTCCCTTCTTGTTGTATCTCTTTCAAAAATGAACTTTAGCTGCTCTTATATAGGCTTTAATAGAATAATAAATAGATACTCTAATCAGAACTTCAATAGGATATCAAATCAGTCAACGAATGACTAAGATTAAATCTAAAAATCTGTCAAAACAGATCATAACAATCGATAGTTGATCATGATCATTGATGGTCCGTTGAAGATCATTGATGGTTGACTGTAGTCTATCTATTGTGCAAATTTTGAGTTTCGGATTTCTTTGATTATTGACTGTAGTCCATTGATGATCCTTGCGATCATTAAAGATTGACTGTAGACCATCAATGGTCCAATTTCTTGTTTCTGTTTTCTCCAATTCTTTCATGTAGTCCATCAATGACTTGCTTGACCATCGATGGCGCCTCTTGACCATCGATGGTGCTTCTTGACCATCGATGATTCAAAAGCTAAAATCAACGTTCGTGTTGATTTTTGCATCGTTTTAAACCGCAACTTGTTTGTACCTATATATACTTGAAATAAATCATCTCATAAATATATTAGTAACAAATGTTTAGATCAAGGTGACGAGTTGGATAGATTTATCATGGAGATCATGCGATTGGAATCAACTAGTTAGATGGTACAGTTACAGGCTCAAAGGCAAAGGTTTTATGCAGAAGATAAAAAAATGGTCTTCTCAGCAGCAATATATATGATTTGACAAGAGAGAAACATGAGAATTTTTTAGTGCAAAGCACGGGAGCCTGGAAAACTTTTTCATGCAATCAAAATCTCCATCTACTCTAAAATTTTGAATGAAAATCTTCCTCTTCAAATGAAGGAGAAGCTTGAAAAAAATGTAATTTTTTCTTATTGATTACTACCAGACTTTTCTGGTGTTCTAAAACCCCGTAAATTTGAATATTTTATGATAAATAATGATAAATATGTTATATGGTAAAAAAATAATATATTTTGATGTTTTGATATGATAAGAATTAATTTGAGATCAATTCAATATATATTTGTAAAAATATGAGTGCAAATGCACAAAACATGCACAAAGACCAAGAGTAAAAATCTGGGAATAATGACCAGTTATGAGTTTTTATGTTTTTCATACCGATATAGTTAGCATTTGGAAAAGTGTAAAAGACCAAAGTTGTAGGTCTCTTCAGTAGCTTTCCAACAAGTCTTAGATCACCTCATTCCGAGTTTGGATGAGAAAGTTACAGCTAAAATACCAAAGGGGTATTTTCCTAGTCAGACTAGGATTCCTGGTTCGGGTCTAACAGGTTGTTTCGGGTTTGTCTCTATAAATACCTATATTTTTTACGAAAATTCCTTTCTTTTATCATATCTAAGAACCCTAACAGCCACCAAACCCCCATAAACCCTATTTTGAATTCTTGGAGAAGATTGGAGGCTTTCAAGTTGTGTTTTGTTGATTTTTGGCTTTTGGAGTAGAGATCTCCTTCGATGTTGCTTCTAACAAGTTTTCCTACAACACCAGGCGAGTATCATCTCTACTAATCCCCTTCCCAGTTTTTAAAATATTTTTAAAGAGTTTTTAATGAGTTTTATAGAGCCTAATCAATTAATTTGTGTATAAAAATTAGATCTTTTGTATATATGTATAAAGACTATGTCTTTTAATGTTAAGAGATTAAGCATGAATTTACAGAAGTGTTTTAAGATCTAAAAATGATTTAAAATATCTTTTATCTGATTTAGATGTCTTATTCTTCGTTTTAAAGTTTCGTGCATGATTGAAGGTTTACATATGATTTCTAATGCAAATAATCATGCTTGTTATGTTCTGTTGAAAATCTGCTGCACATATATACTATTGAGATAGACATTTGAAATAACAAATGATATCCAATTTGAACCAAACTAATTCCAATTGAAAGATATGTGAATCTAGTTTTCAAAACAGAAAACCATATCTAAAGATAGTTTTCCTAGAGAAAGATATGCTCAATTTACTGATGATAGGTCCTGCAGAAAATCTGCTGCACAAGTAAAATGTTTGACTGGAAATTAGAAATATCATATGAACTCCAAACTGAGCCAAATCAGTGTCAAATGATAGCTATGTGAGTCTAGTTTCCAAAACGAAAAACTATTCTAAAAAAGAGTTTGTACAGAGAAAGATATTCTCAATTTACTAATGATATGTCCTGCAGAAAACTGCAGATGTGCTGATTTGAAATAAATTATTATATTACGTAAATGTTTCTTGAGTTTCGCTCTTGTTTGTTATTTTTTGAGAGAGTTTCTCAATCTTGTACTGTTATATACAATGCTTAAGAGTTGTTTAACATCTGGGATGATGATGAACACCAGATATGGACACGCACACCGAGATATGTGCACGTACACTTAGCACTTAGATTATGTTGTGTTAGCATACTTTTTATCGCACGTTGAGCTGATGAATACATATGAAAGAGTATCGTTATTATATGTATCCGGGATAGGGAGATAAAACCTATTGCCGCAGAACGATTGAGTAATAGTATTACAACAGTATCGTTATTATATGTATCCGGG
>BQKN01000558.1:262422-278444 GCA_022839385.1 Asparagus kiusianus
AAATTCGTAATTATTGGATCTGTCCTTCTCGGACGGGTTAGGAATATAGTAGTGCATACATCCAACTTTGTATACTTTATATATTTTTATTCTTGAAAGTTTTGGCAGCACCTATTCGTTGTTCTCCGTGTACAATAAGCGTATGTTGTTCTGCGTTTCGGGTTATTACTGATACGCATAATAACATCCGCACAGTGTACAGGAAGAGCAACGGGTAGGTGCTGCCGAAATTTTCAAGAAATAAAAATATACAAAGTATATGAAGTTGGATGTAAGCACTACTAAATTCTTAATGGATAGAAGCCTTCCTATGACAGCCGCAAGATTAGTGTAATTAGTTTCTACGTATGTTTTATATATATTTTATATAGATAAATATTTAATGATATATGAACGTATGTTTGATGTGTGTTGAATGTATAAGAGTAATGGATGTATTAGTAGTTGTGAGACTAATCGTATTTAATAGTTATATATAATTTACAGATGAGGATAATTCCTGACAAGTCATGGATAAATATCCCTAGGCATCGTAGATTTCACGACACACGATACAAGGAGGGATGTGAAGCCTTCATGCGTTATGGGGAAATGAATCCAAGAAATTTAAGAAGTGGTGCTATGTATTGTCCTTGTTGTAGGTGTAGGAATTTGAAGTTGCTGAATAGAAATGATATACGGATTCACCTAATAAAATTAGGTTTTGATGAGAAATATAAATACTGGAACTGGCATGGGGAAGGTATCACTGAAGATGAGGATCCAAATATGCATGTTGGTACGTCCGGTGGCCAACGAATAGATGACACAGAAACATTGTTGAATGATATTTTTCCTCGACCTACAGAATATGATGTTGATGATAATGTCGAGGATGATATTGGAGACAAAAGTGAAGATGATAACGAAGTTGAAGCTGAAGAGGTAGGAGGTGTCGCGAGTGTCAAAAATATTGATGATATGCATTCCGTCGCAGAAATAAAGCGAATAATGGAGCTACTAGAAGATAGTGAAAAGGACTTATATGAGGGATGTACCGAGTACTCCAGATTTTCATTTATGCTAAAACTCCTTCATATTAAGACACTTAGCGGTATGTCAGATAATTATTTTAAAATGCTTCTTGATTTGCTTCGGACTGTAATCCCTGGAGGAGAGAATAACATACCCCAAACAACTTATCAAGCTGAGAAGATTCTCTCTGCTCTAGGTCTTGATTATAATAAGATTGATGCATATCCGAATGATTGTATTTTGTACCACAAAGCCAATAACGACCTTCAAGAGTGTCCGACATGTGGAGTTTCTAGGTGGAAACAGCGCACAAATTCTTCAACAAGGATTATAACGGAGACAGGGATAACACAGAAGAAAATTCCAGTCAAAGTGCTTCGACATTTTCCATTGGCTCCTAGATTGCGAAGATTATACATGAATAAGGAAACGACAAAGAATATGAGGTGGCATAAGGATGATCGAGTAGACGATGGTAAATTGAGACATCCTGCTGATGCTTTAGCTTGGAAGCATGTTGATAAAATTTATCCTCGTTTTACCGAAGATTGCAGAAATGTAAGACTGGGTCTATCAAGCGACGGATTCAATCCATTTGGGGGTAATGAGCTCTGGCTGGTCTACATGGCCAGTTGTATTAATGCCATATAATTTACCTTCATTGCTTTGTATGAAACAGCCGTTTATGATACTTTCATTACTGATACCCGGTAAGCATGCTCCGGGAAATGATATTGATGTCTACTTAGAGCCTCTAATTGATGAGCTAAAACAATTATGGTCTGAGGGTATTTTAGCATATGATGCCCATTTAAAAGAGTCGTTTAGATTACGTGCTATTCTACTATGGACGATTAATGATTTTCCAGCTTATGCTAATCTGTCAGGGTACTCTACGAAGGGCAAGTGTGCTTGTCCTGTATGTGGTCCAGAATTTGAAGCTCTTTAATTACCACATAGCCGAAAGAGTTGTTATTGGTTTAATCGAAGGTGGTTGCCCTTGAGTCATAAGTACAGAAAATTATCAGCTAAGTTTGATAGTACAGTTGAGAAAAGAATGAAGCCGCATCAACTGACAGGTACTGAGATCGTTCAATTACTTGAGGGGTTTCCAAAAGTTGTGTTTGGGAAAAAACGCTATTCTAAATTTAACACGCTCGGAGTAAGAGATTACTTAAAGTTAAAAAAGCCATTGAAGCGTAAGCGAAAGGTCCGTACAATGCAAGTTGAGGACGAAGCCCAAACATTACCTAGAGGATGGACTAAATTTAGTATCTTCTTTCAGCTACCTTACTAGCAGAATCTAAAAATCCGACACAACTTAGATGTTATGCATATTGAGAAAAATATATGTGATAACATAGTATCAACTCTCCTACAAGATGCAAACAAGTCGAAGGATGATCTACGGGCGCGCCAAGATCTGACTGCTTTGAATATCCGAAATGATTTGCAAGCTCAAGACGTTGGCCTTAAAAAATTAAAGTTGTCTCCGTCTCGTGTTACAATGTCAAATCAGCAGATGCAACGAGTTTGTGAAATTCTCAAATCGGTAAAGTCGCCGGATGGTTACTCTGCTAACATTTCAAATAATGTCCAGGTGCAAGAGAGAAAACTCTTAGGTTTGAAGACACATGATTATCACGTTCTTCTCCATCAATTGCTCCCTGTTGTAATCCGTAACAATATGGATAAAGAAGCGTCGAAGATTATTATTGAGTATTGTGGATTTTTTAGAAAATTATGCTCCAAAGTCATAGATGTAGATGACTTTAAGAAACTTGAAGCCGATGTCCGAGTTACTCTATGCAATATGGAAGTAATATTCCCTCCTTCATTTTTTACAATTATGGTCCATCTTACCCAGCATCTTGCAAGAGAGGCTAGAATCGCCGGTCCTGTTACTTATCGTTGGATGTATTCGATTGAAAGGTAATTTATGATTTTTCTTATATTTATTAATTGTATACGCATTTTTAAAATTACCGTGCTAATAATTAACTTTTATGATTATAAGATACTTAGGCTGTATGAAAAACAATGTTCGCAATCGAGCTCGTCCCGAGGGCTCGATAGCTGAAGGATACGTGTCTAACAAATGCTTTGTGTTTGCATCATGTTACATGCGTAAGAAGAAAACCACATCTCAAGCACCTCAAAAGGAGAGGAAGCGTGAAAAATACCCGAGATCTCTCTTAGATCAAATTCATGCATATGTGTTGGAAAACCTTAATATGTTCGAAGACTATCGAAGGTAACAAATAAAATCTGTAATATAGATGAGAAATATTCATTTTACATATAGTTTATCAATACAAACTTATATATTGTTTATATAGGCGATATCTGGAGAAGCTTAAGAATGAAACAACCGGTAGGAATGCAGCGCACAATATTCAGAAATGACATAAGAAAGAATTTTCTGATTGGTTAAGATTTGATGTAAGTGGTTTATAATTAATTATTGAACATTCATAATATAACATCACCTAAATATTCTCAAATTGTTTGTCTTAGGTTGAAAAATCACTTCTTGATGATACTACATTACCAGATGAAATTATTATCCATGCACAACATCCTTATCTCGAAGTGAGACGTTATAATGAGCATTTGGTGAATGGATATAAATTTCGAACGTTAGAGACCGATGATAGGAGGGTAACTCAGAACAGTGGGGTCATAGGCTTGTTTGCTCAAGAATGTTTTTCAAGTATAAGAGATCAGAATCAAATTCTAGCTGACATATTATATTATGGCCAATTAGAAGATATTGTTGAGGTAATTTACGGGTTTGGTAAACCAAAACAATGTACTTACACAATGTTCAAGGTTCGATGGTGTCCTGCAAAAAAGCAAAAGGATCATTATGGATTTACACTAGTCAATCTTCACCGAGAAGTATATACGGATGAGAAATTCATTTTCGCAGAACAAGCTGATCAGTGCTTCTATGTGAAAGATCCGAATGTCATGTCTGATTGGATGGTTTTGTACAAGGAGCCAAGATCTGTTGTTCTTCCTAATAACAATGAAAAAAATATTGAAGAAAGTGAAGATAATTATAGTGAACCAATCGGTTCATCTGATGATGTTTGGCAAGAATTCTCTTACGCACAGAATGTGACGCTGGATGTAGGTATGAACTATATATGTTACACCACATTATCGATTTTTATCTTATCATAATAAAAACAATAATGCATTTCATAACAACATATCTCATGAGCATGTATACAATTTTTTCTTAACAATTGTTTTTATTATATTTGCAGATGAGGAGGATTAGGAGGCTCTTTGACCAGCCGGCTGATCGATCACGGAGTATCACGCCAGGTAGTGGTGCTGATGATCCACTACCTTCTCCAGATGCATGTATAAAAATTAATTAATACTTTAATATATTTTATAAATTTTTAGTTATCTAGCTCATAGTGTTCATTTGTTGCAGATGCGGGATATTCATCACCCGGTGGTTCTGATGCAGCACCAGAACCATCCCCCGACACAGGTATTAAATATTTAATAATTGATAATGGTCAATTAAAATTTAATATTATTGATTCTTCTTTCTTATGTAGGTGCTACTTGGACCCCGACATATCCATCATATACATTCCATACTGACTTGCGGCCAAAGACCCAGGACTTTCTCAGTTTACCTTTACCTCCGAACTCTCATAAGTCCAAGGCTGACTCAAGGAAGTACCACCCACGTGCTGCGAGAAGGTATCAGGAAATGCTTCCTATGTTGGAGACTAGGGAAGCTGATGCACTCGTAGCAAAAGAAAGAGAGACAGTGAATGGTAAATTATATAAATACTTTTAATTTTCACATTTGTATATTATATGATATATTATCATGTTGTCATTATTGTAGGTGCTAAGTCAGATCGCATAGAGGGACGACGTGGCGGAGGTAAGCCTGATTCTAAACAACCGCCAAGAGGAATGAGGGCCATTATTAGGTGGAATAGTTCTAATTTGCCCGTTGGTCCTTGGTCGACCCGATTGAATGCATATATTGGGGTTCTCGTGCGTAGAGCGACCATTATCAATCCTTATTTTTATTTTCGAGAATTACCATGGACCGCATACGAGGCGATATGGACTGCGCTTATGGTAAGTGCATATTGTTTTAGATTTTCATTTATTAATAATTAGTAATTGATATTAAATTATCTTTACTAAATGTGTATGTAAATCTACAGGACTGCTTCTGCCAATTGAGGACTTTGAGGGGGCTTGGAATTAAGTGTTTAATGTCAAGGTTGAAGCAGTCCTCAAACAATGGAGGCATGAGATCAAACATGAAACCTATGACAGGTATGAGGAGGACTGGCAGAGGTTTTTAAACCTCGATGACCGAGTTGACGAGATTCATTTCACGGCTCTCCTCATGTATTGGGACAGCGATGCTGCCAAGGTTAGTTTCATAAAATTTAGTTTATAATTTTAAGATATTATTTTATTTTATATTTACAAAATTTTTTAAAGAATAAATCCACGAAGGGGTCAGAAAATAGAAGAAAGAAGCTGCATGACCATCACTTGGGCCACACTCCTACGCCAATCTGGAGGATGTTTATTGTCAAGATACGGTATATGTTATTTAAAGATTTAAAAGATCTTAATGTTTAGTATGATTATGAAATCTCATAATTTATAATATGATAGGGGAAATCATTAATGTCGATACACTTGAGGGCCAGAGCGACATATGGTACTTTTCGTGAACAATATAGGGGTGATGAGAGGAATCGGGATAAGATCACAGCAAATCTCGAGTTAGTGGTGAGACATAACATATCTTTAGTAGTATTATTAATTCTATTTTGTTAAAATTACGAGGAAACGAGAACACAAATAATATGGTCATTATCTTGAATTAACTATAAATATGTGATTTAGGAGGGATTTGAGACTGCATCCAAGGAGGCTGCATCCGTGTACATTTCGCAGGAGGAGGAACAAACCGAGCCGGACCCTCACATGCTTTCTGCAGAGGAGAACATCAATCTCACACAGAACTTGATGGGTCATAATAGGTAAGGATGGTGAAAAATCGAATCAATTTGAATACTACATACTATTTATATTTGTTTACCATTATTGAATTTGAGAGCAAAGTTTAATATTTATTTCTCCCTAATAATAGGAGAGGAAGATATCCTCTGCATGGTGTCGGAGCTTCACCCGGTATAAGCATTAGATCGTCCACAGCATCCTCCATACCATCTACATCGCATAGAGCAGCCACAAGCAGTTTCCAGGCTATGCTATTTGTCACATGTATCTCTGCCTTCTTGATTGACAAAATTAATCCGGAGCTACATATTCAGGTGACTAATGAGATGACTAGAGTTGCGCTGCCGACGAACTCGACGGACAATCTCATGGGGTATGTTATACAATATTTAGGCGGTGCTATTCCTTATAGCGCGTATGGTGGTATCATACGGATCATTAGCTCGATTGGCGATAATTCCGGCGCTAGACAGAGTAGTGCTCAGGTACCTTATTTTTTCTTATATTTATAAATTCATTTTTATCTAATATCTTATCAAACACCACATAATGATTATTCAATTAAACATTCAGAGTTGAGATATTGGAGGGAGCAGCACCCGTTCTCGTAATCGGGATCGAGATACCCCCGCCGACGACGATGGATGAGGTTTTTTTATTTTTAATGCAATAAACAGTTTTATTTGTTATAACACTATATTTATTCATGTCGTGTATCATATCTTAGTCATGTGCATTGTTAGTATATATGTTGTTGGATGTGTTTTAGACGGAACTGATTGATGTATATTTTGAAGTGGATGGTTGGATTTGTACAATATGTTAGATTTGGTTATATAGATGTTTTTGAATGGAATTGTTATGAATTTTGATTATGATTGGATGGTTGAATGTGGTGTGTACAGTATTTTATGGATGTATTCAAATATTAATGTAATTGTACAGGGAAATACAAATTTTAATTAATTTTTTCCCTAAAAAAGGCAATCTAGACGGAATTCCGTCTAGATTGAGTCAACCTAGACGGAATTTCCGTCTAGGTTGTAAAAAACCAACCTAGACGGAAATTCTGTCTAGGTTGACAAACCAGACGGAATTCTGTCTGGTCTGTCAAACTAGACGGAAGTTCCGTCTAGTTTAACTGACCAGACGGAATTCCGTCTGGTCTGTCAACCTAGACGGAATTCTTTATTCTGTCTAGGTTGACTTCCGTCTAGATTGATCAATCTAGACGGAATTCCGTCTAGTTTGTATCAATCTAGACGGAAGCAAAATAAACCACCAAAACTAGACGGAATTCCGTCTAGATGATCTAATCTAGACGGAATTTCAATCAACCTAGACGGAAATTTCCGTCTAGGTTGATCGTTTTTCTACTAGTGAATATGATAATGATAAAGACAATACGCATTAAGTTAATCACAGATAAACCAACCATACACTAGTGGAAAACTATGCTTCGTTGACGGCAACAACGCTGACGGGAATTTACCGTCAGCGATGTTTATATTGCCGACGGGAATTCCCGTCAGCGTTGTTGTCGTCACAAATGCCTTATAACCGTCGGCGATGTGGTCATCGCCGACGGGAAATAAACATCGCTGACGGGAAGCCCGTCAGCGATGTTTGATATAAATTGTTTTTACCGAGCCCTTCTCGTTGTTTCTACGACAGTAAAAAACCCTAATTTTGCCGCCGCCCTCGACATCCCTTCTCAGTTCTGACTTGCCGCCGGCCTCGCCCTCGCCATCACTTCCCGCTCCTCCTCTCTGACTCCACCGCCCTCACCATCACCTTCCGAACCCCAGTCGACTTCACCGCCCGCAGCCCTCGCAATCACCCCTCCCAAACCCTACTCGACTTCACCGCCGCCGCCCTCGCCATCACCCCTCCCAAACCCCAGTCGACTTTACCGCCCGCCGCCCTCACCATCACTCCCCGCGGCGATCTCCTCCTCTCCGACTCCACCGCCCGCGCGCCGAGGCCCCGAACCCCTGTCGACTTTGGAGCTCGCGGCCAGCCTCGCTCTCGCCATCACCTCCCGCTATTCCTCTCCGACTCCACCGTCCGCGTGCCGAGGCCTCGAACCCCAGTCTCCGCTTCGTAGCTCGTAGCTCACTTTGACATACTATTTTCTAGCAAGTGATTTTTATCTTTTAAAATTTATTGGGTCTACTGATATGTGATAAATTTAGAATTTTAAATTTATTTAATTGTTATAAATTTCAGAAGACGTTAAGCTTAATTTCATGTTTTCTTTAAGAAAATATTGCAAGAAATACGAGAATCCATTACATTAGGTAAAATTTCTATTAATATAAGAGTTTTCGTCTATCATTTATCATCTGTCACAAGGTTGTAAGAACAAGTATTTTTTGGATTTTATCCAAAACTAAACAAAAAAATGAACTATTGGGTCATCATCAACTATATGAAAAGGATACATGCATACTGTTGGTAATATATAATGCATGTGTTAATTTGAGTAAACGTCCATAATCATTAAAGTCAAATTTTATTTTATTTTCTGAGGGTACTTGAGTATTTAATTACTAACTAGTACTGTTTGTAAAAAAAATATAAGTGAATTTTATTTTTTAGTTTCTCAAAAGATTATTATTATCTTTCCTAATATGAAGATCAAAATAAGGGGTGTTTTCTGATATTTTGAAAATTAAGGGGGTTATCTGATAATAGTCCCAAAGTTAATGGGGATTTACTGATATTTAGCCTTTATCTTAACTGAAAATTTTAATTAGTTAGATATATCGAGATTGTATTGTGTTATATATCATGATTTTATGAATCGAAAGTCGTTACCTCTAGTTTCCCGTCGAATATTGTTGGATATGAATCTCTTCTGATATAAACTCACGCAATTCTAGTTGGATGTGAAAATACTTTTTACATCTAAAGAAAATAACGTGATTTATGTTAGGAGCACGATCTACATGCAGTAATTATTAGATCTGTCCGGGGACGATTCCTCTTCTCGTATAGGTTAGGAATACAGTAGTGTATCATATATCTTTGTATACTTTATGCATTTTTATTCCTACAAAATTTCGATAACACGTACCACATTGTTCTCTGTGTATAATAAGCGTATGTTGTTTTGCGTATCGATCTATAATCGATCTATTATCGATGATTGATACGCATTATAACATCCGCACAGTGTACTCGGAGAATAGCGGGTAGGTGCTGCCGAAATTTTTAAGAAATAAAAATGCATAAAGTATATAAAGATAGTTGTAGATACTACTATATTCCTAATGGCATAGGTTCATTTCCTATGACAGCCGTTAAAGTCTCTTATTGAAAATATGAACGTTAGATTTTACTCCCACATAATTTATGTTCTGGTAATTTTCCCTCCGAGATTATTATAATTTGAATTTCCGTGATGTCGTGAAGAAAGTTAATATCACAAAATCGTTAATTTGATGCGTTACTAATAAATATTCACATTACCTAATTATGCTTAATATCATACAGATGAGGATAGTTTCCGACAAATCATGGATTAATATTCCTCGTATTGATAGATGGAGGGATAGTCAATATAAAAATGGAATAAATCAATTCATACAGTACACCTTGGCAGACCCACGGAAGTTAAATAGTGATGTCGTGTACTGTCCCTGCTGTTGGTGTAAAAATAGGACGTTGGTGGATAAAAGTGAGTTACAGAAATACTTAATATCAGGATTTCATGAGGAGTATAAATATTAGACGTTTTATGGGGAAGGATGTCTCGAAGAAATAGAACTGATGGCGGATATCGGTACGTCTGATGGGAGAATAGATGATACGAGAATAGATGATACACATACGATGCTCGCGGATATATTAACAGTTCCTAATATAGATCAAGCTAAAGATGCCAAGGATGCTGACGAGTCAGGAAATGCTAGAGGCGTGACTGATCATGAGGAGCTGGCGCAGATAATGAAATTAATAGACGATAATGAAAATAAAAATTATATATGTAAAACATGATTACACACAATATTATTTGATTCTAAATTTAAATTATTTTGTTGTTAGAGTGGAGATGATGCTATTGGGAGCACGAGTCGTAGGGGTGGAGCCGCCAGTGGCAATACGGACGATGACATTGATAGGGCGGATGATCTATCTTAGTGAGTTATATCCTAAACTCGTATTTGTATATTGGATATCTTTATATTGGAGAAATATGCTTGTATGGTTTGTTGTAAAAATTTTTGTGGATTTAAAACGTATCGTGAAAATTGAATGGATGCGAAATGTTTGTGAAATTTGGATTGTACGTATTTCGAATGTTTGTGAAAATTATTCTGTTGTGAGATATTTGTGAAATTTGGATTGTATATATTTTGAATATTTGTGAAACTTGAATGGATGCGAGATGTTTGTGAAATTTGGTATGTTTGTGAATATTTGTGAAACTTGGAATATTTGTGAAATTTGTATGTACAGGGAAAATTTGTATGTACATGGAATTGATTGTGTAATCAACAATATTTTTTTAGCTGATGATAAGCATCGCTGACGGGCAAACCGTCAGCGACGTTCAAAGCTGACGGTTTTGCCATCAGTGATGGTAATAACATCACTGACGGCACGCCGTCGGCGATGTTAATCGCTGACAGCATGATTGTCAGCGATAGTAATTTATCGTTGACGGCTAGCTGTCAGAGATAAATATCGCCGACGGCGTGCCGTCGGCGATGTTAATTTCGTTGCTGACGATTTGTCGTCAGCGATAAAGATTGCTGACGGCTAACCCGTCAGCGATGTGTAAACTATCGCTGACGGGAATGCCGTCAGCGATGTCCTATTATCGCTGACTGTTTTTGCCGTTAACGTATTGTCGTCTGTAAAATACATTACTGACGGCTCCCCGTCAGTAATAATTCTTTTCTGACGAGACTATTGTTGATGGCTTATCATTGACGGCTGACGGTCAAGGATATATATCGCCGACGGGAAATTAGGCATTCTTGACGGGATTCCCCGTCAAAGATACCTGGTTTTCCACTAGTGATAACACACAAGATTTTTGTTGCGGTTTGGATAAATAATCCTACATCCATTCTTCCTTCTCGCGGAGGGGCTTCCTCATTGTGCTCGAGTTCCTTGAATCACAAACATGATTCAGTAGTTTTACAAGATCACACACTAGTTTATCCCAAAACTAGTCATCTAACTTAAAAATCCTCACAATGAATAACATTAGCCCCACCTAATCCCCACACCTCAATTAATCTGGCTTGAGTATGCTATGAAACAAAACAAAAATTTGAAACAACCAATAAATATATTTAATTAATTAGAAAATCTTACAGTCCTTTTGAACAATGGATCAAACCTCAAGATGATATTTTTTTAATATAGAAGTTTGATGCAGACTCTGAGATCTAAGGATAGCCTCGCTGTTGATTAATCAGATGATGATGAACACAGCGAGCGAGTGATCAATGAGGGTTTGGGGGGTCGAAGGACTTCTCCTTTGATGATCTCTCTAATCCCTAGCTCCTCCCCCCTCCCTCCCTCCCTCTCTCTCAGGTTAGAAATTTTCTCTAAAAATTAGGAGAAGTTTGAGAAGTAATCTTAAACAAAAAACTATGATTGAATTATAAAAATTGAAATTAGTCGAATGACCATCGATGATGACAATCGACTATTGATATATAGTTAAGTAGTAATCATCAATGGTCCATACCGCCATTGATGATCTAAACATCTTTGAACATTTGCATCATTGGTGGTCAAGATGATCATCAATGGTCCATAGGGAATAATTGATGGTCGATCTTGAACCATCAATGGTGAGTGTCCTGAAATAAACTTTTGAGGTAATTTTTAACACTCATCGTTCTTGATCCATATATACATGTATATACATGTACTAGCTCATCTCAAATGCAAGTTAGACTCAAATGAATGTTTATTATTACTAGAACTAGAGATATTAAACAGACAATGTCCTAATCGGTTTATATAGAGTGTGCATTTAATAGGGAAGCCCTAAGGGGAGAGATGTTGATTACCGGAAGCGTAATCAAAAGAGATAATTAATTGTTCTTGTATGAGCAAACGACACAAACTCTAGAAACCCTAGAAACCCTAGAAATATAAAACTTCTGAAATTAATAATAATCAATCTAATGAGTTCAAAAATTTGTTTCCATTATATAGGATGTAAAACAAAGTAAAAGTACTAAAATAACCTTTCCTAAAATAATTAGACTTCCTAAAATAAAAAACTTTCTATAAAAACTAGAAACTAAATTGAACCAAAAATCTTTGACGCGTAGTTTGAGCCTGAAGATGAATTCCTTTGACCATGAAACTTGGTTAGAACAACAAAGTAGTTTAACTTGTAGAGCACTTCCTGAGCTTTCCGAAAACATATGATAATGACAATGCTATGGAGGGAATTAAAAGTTATGGTTCGTCGAAGTTGCTTGTCGAAATCTGACCAAAAATCATCCTCTTTTCTTAGATCGTCCGAGCTTCGTACAATCTGATTTCTCATGGAAGGCATTATAAGAGACAATAATCCTTTACATCCATTATTTGAGCATGAGATCCCCTCTTAATTAACGGTCTTGTCCTCACTATTTTGTTTAAATATTAGTATAAAATAAACTATGGAATAGATATATGCATAGAATTTTGACAGTTTATAACCTAAAGCAATTATATCAGATTCAGTATGTATCTTTTCTTGATATTTTTTTTGATCGAGTATCTTTTCTTGATATTGAATGACGTAGAATGTTAAAGAAGCAAAATAGTGAACATAAAAGAAAAGAGGGGGAAAAATCATTACTTGCACAAGTACATTTGTACCCTTTCAATTACAATTGGAACTTCAATTTTACACTGTCCCTAGTTGGTTTTTTACATAGTAGTATTAACTACTTAACGAGCCAAAATTAATCTTTTTAATATTAGGATAATGAATATTCTTATCGTATGAGAGTACGAGAGGATATTCTCATACACAACGATGTGATTCAGTCTAGCTCAACCAGATAAATAAAAAAGAAAAGAAAACAAAAACCATTATAACTGCACTTTATGACATTAATTGAGCCACATATATGAAGCTCTCATCTCAAATTAATGACATATACTTAGCCACTTTGTATACTTATGTTTTATGAGATCGAGATTAAAATGAAATCTGTACGTACTAGTTAGCTTCGAGCCACATCTTCATCCCTTTTGCCTTTTAAAACTCACAAATTTATTTAAAAAAAGAAAGAAAAAAGGGGGGAAGAAAAGCAATTCACCTTTGTACACCGTTACATATCGTGTGAGTTCACGGTCGGCAAGCGGACGAAGGCTATGTCAGGGACCCGCAATCGCGACGTCGTATCCGCAACTTCTTCCGTGGGCCCACGACGAAATCACGTCAAACCTGTAATCGCAAGGATGTGACGTGAATGTGACGTAGAAAGAAAGGCCAACAACCGTCTGATCATTGCACCGATCGTCGACAGGACGCGTGTACCTTAATCATCGTGTACAGCAGTATGCGCTCATTTTTCGCCACGCGTCCAGGCTTATGTCGCCCGACCTTTTTTATGATTATGACAGGAAAAAATTGAAGTTACATATTTTGCTACAAGGACCCGAAATATGGACCAGTACAGGGGACAAGTGAGGTGTCTTACTCCTATTGGATAATGAGTTGGTCGGCCATCATTAATGATAACCAACTCATTATCCAATAAGAGGGAGACACCTCACTTGTCCCCTCTATTGGTCCTATATTTTGGGTCCTTGAGGAATTTTTCAAACCTTTCATCATCTCCCCGTTATCAGGCTAAGCTTATCACCTAAACAAGGCTGTTTTTGTCAATTTCCAAATTGCCAATCTGTAGTCAACAACGGCCTCGTCGGCTATAAAGGGGCTGAGTTTAAAAAAAAATAAAGGTAGGGGGTGGGGCTGAGTTTGGTGACTACAAATCATCACCTTGATCTGACCACGATTTGACCAAGGCATCGTTTTTCTGTGGAAAGCGCCAATCCGCTATCCATCGAGTATATATGCCATTTCAAACATCGCTTTAGTTTTAATTGGTTGACATTAGTTTGATGTTAAATGAATGGGTCCCATTTAATAGTCACACAATTTTGAACCTTAAAGAGAAGGAGAATGACGAGAAGGGGATCATATACGATTCACAATTGTACGAGAAAGTGGGTGCAAAAAAAGGGGGTGAAAAAACCATAGAATATAAAAACTTGTTATTATTAGCTTAGGCTGCTCGGCATAACGCTGGGTGTTAGAATTATTTCATATTTCAATAAGAATGCCCTTGAATCTAAGGCTGGAAGAGTAGAATTTATTCTTTAAGTAGCTTAAGGAAATATGCAGATGCTTCAGATCGATGATAGGCAAACATACTTCTTTTGAGCAAATCTTATCTACATGTTTTTCCTAGTTTGCCAATGTTAAAAGGAAAAAGGAGAAAAACAAGGAGTAATATATATCATTGGATAGTTCAATAAATGGCCAGCATTGGTATATTTTAGACTATCAAATGTGTGCTTGGTTTGAGAGTGCTGTAGCAACGTATGTAGTTATATCCACATTGTGGTTACAATTCAAATTGTTGCATTAAACATGTAGTTACAATATCATGTTCTTGTAACGCTCTACAATTTGAGTGTGATGCAACACCCTGATTTTTAGCATATTTTTTATGTTATGTTACAACTACGCCAAACAAAGCACTCATAAAATAGCTAGATTAATGCTTTGTCCCACGTTGAATAGGAGATAACACTTTGAGGTCTTTACAACATCTTATTTAATCTTCATGGTTTGAATGGGCCTAGGGACAGAGGGACACTTGCGTGCACACAAGCCCTATGGAGCCTAAAGAAGGAATTTGCTTAACCTAAATCAAAAAACCTTGATGTACATGAGGGCCCTTGTGTGTGTGTGCAGTTTGATAGCAAAATTTCTGATTAATGAGTTTTTAAAGAAAAAGTTACTAACTTTATACACATTTCACCTGCTTTTGAGCTACTTCTAGCCTTGAGGGCGAAAAAAGGTTTAGGTTATAGGAATGAGATGTAGGTGCGACATCATCATTTTAAAGAAGTATTGAAGTAAGTTCCTAGAAGAACAAATTAACATGTTCTTTTTGCTCAGAAGTAACTTTTACATTATCTTTTACATAATTACTTCCGTGAACGTAGACCAAAGGATTTACAATGACATATTTTTAAATCTATAGTTAGGAGATATTAAAAGTGTTAGGAGATATTAAAAGTGTCACTCAATATGCATCTATTCTATATTAATCATGGACAAAACATAGCATTTGGTCTAGATACTTCTAATACATTTTGTTATACTAGTATGTTATAAATGTGTTGCACATGATGCGTGATACAATTATAGATTAACATATATTATTAAATTACTTTTTAATATTGATTTTACAATTTAAACAATAAGCTTTAGGGGTTATCTTAAAACGGGCAAAACTTTAGGGGGTCTACTCTAATATAACATCAACGTAAATTTTCATATACATGAAATATTTGCTAAAAAGATTCAATATCCTTATAGTCTAAACTCTATAATCTTTATGTAGTGTCCACTTTTTATTATAAATTTAAAGATATTTTAACGTCATGTGATTTCTTATTTTGTTAGAGTAAGTATGTGTTATTTTTATTTAACCTTAATTATCATTTAATTAAACCTTCTAATTGACTCTTAATTTTTTCAAATAATTTGATTATTCATCTTTTTTTTATTTTTGTTCTATAAGGTGTTCTTTGGTGCTCATTTTCTCCTTTAGTGGGAGCCCAAAACAAAATGGGAAATAACTGCATTAGAACATTATATAGAACATGTACAATATTACGACCAGCTTTATGATATAACTACAAGTAAGTTCATCATTATTCTAAACGACGAACATGAAGAAACTATTGGTCAAACATCTTTCATATTTAGC
>BQKN01000558.1:283444-307988 GCA_022839385.1 Asparagus kiusianus
AATAAAAAGCAAAATCACAAAACAAAACAACCCTATGCGCAGATATATCTCTATGTAGCTATGCAGAATTAATATCAGGACTCTCACGTAGACACAAAATTAGGGTAGATATACTTTGCCCTACACCACTTTTCTATTAGCAGCAGTGTCTTTCATCTTCACCACTTCAGCACATTGTATTTTCACTTCAAAGTTAACTTGCTGGTAGATATATTCCACTTGAAGTCCTTTTCTCTAAGAAATCATCAGGTTCCTAGCATTCCAAATGTGGTACACGTACGCAGCAACAGCAGCCTATCTTGATCCTCTTGATGTTAGTGCTCCCCTTCCAAGCTGCAATCGTCCAAGGTATGATATCTTGCCACCTACACAGAGAGCTAGTTTCCTGCACAAAAGGCATCATTAGCCCCCACAGTTATAAACTGAAGCTACACTATGAGAACAAGTGGTCTCTGCTCTCAATAATCACACCACACAAAGCACATGAGTTATCATCCAGCACCCCTATATGTTGAAGCCTATATGCAGTCTATTTCGACAAGCCAACCAAGTAGCAAATATATGGTTTGGAATAGTGTATCCATTCCACACAATAGAGCCCACTGTTTCTTCTCTATTTCACCTAGAATCACTTGATAAGCAGCAGGGGAGGTAAATTCAAGTCGAGGTCCAATCCAAATATCCACAACTAAAAGATATGCATAACAGAGCATCCTGCCTCAGCTTGAGTATTCTCTTAAACACCCAAGAGAAGTGAGGTTTTATATCAATTCCCCATAAACACTAGTAGAAAAATTAATGAACAAAGTAGACATAATTTTTTTTCCGTCTAACTAGTTTGCACCAAACTAGACGAAAATTTCATCTAGGTTGCTACAGTTCCGTCTCGGTTGTTATCTACCTAGACGGAACTGTAGCAACCTAGATAGAATTTTCGTCTAGGTTGCTACAGTATTTACCTAGACGGAATTTCCGTCTAGGTTGCTATCTAGACATAAATTCCGTTTAGGTTACTATCTAGACGGAATTTTGATATCCGTCTAGTTTGAACAAACTAGATGGAAATCCGCCTAGTTTGTCTCAAACTAGACGAAATTATTCTAGACTGTTTTTTCTAGACAGATTTCTGTCTAGGTTGATCAACCTAGACGGAATTAGGAGCAACCTAGATGGTTTTTTCGTCTAGATTGCATATTTTTCTACTAGTGAAAGAACTCCCTATGAGATAGTACCCATGCACACATCTCACCCATCTCACCTAGAGAGAGAGTCCTTCATGAGAATCAAAGACCAGAGATTTTTCATAACCAAGCGTTTATTCAGAGAAGATAAAATGTTGAAGACCAAGCCCTCCACCAGTTTTAGGTTTGCATACTTGAGTCCATACCACCTTTGCTTCGATATGTTGACAATAAGATCCAGTCTATAGAAAGTCCATGCACAGCTATTCCACTGTATGTAAAGACCTCTTAGGCAAGAGGAATATGTTCCCTCGAAAAACATGCATGCTATAATGATAGATTTTATAGGTTGTGATATGCTAGCATATGATAGGAATCTGGCAATCCAACTTTTAATTTTTGAGAGAATTCTCTCAATCAGCTTGACACAATCAGTAGAGGAGGGCCCTTTGGAAGAGAGAGGAATGTCCAAATATTTATTAGGTAGAACCCCTTCAGTAATGCTCAACTGTTGGGGGATCAAATCCTTGTTATGTTGGACACCCCTCCAAAGAACACTTGGCTCTTAAAAAGATTAGCGTAAAGCCTAGAGACTTGAGAGAAATGAGAGAGAGTATCAAAGAAAGTTGCTCTATAGAGCTCATATCACCTTTACAAAATAACATCATATCATGAGCAAAACATAGGTGAGTGATCTTATTTTCCTACACTTAGGATGAAAATGAAAAGCTCTCACTTCCCTCAAGTCAGATAAGCTCATACTGAAGTACTCCATCACCAAGACTAAGAGGTAATGAGAGATAGGATCCCCTGCTTTATGCCTTTTTCCCTAAAATTGTTTGCTAGGTTGTCCATTAACCTGAATAGTATAAGATACAGTACTCACACACTCCATAACCCATCTGATAATTTAAGAGGAAACCTCAGACCCTTAAGCACATCAGCAAGGATTTGCCAATTGACAGAGTCATAAGCTTTCCTCAAGTCAATTTTTAAGGTACATCTAGGAGAAGTGTTTTTTCCTCCCATACATATCTACCCCCGGTATGCACAGAATACCCAGTGACATGGAGAAACCAGAGTTCCTCTTATATATTTTGAGATAGTAGAAATGCATGTACCGGACCACGTGCTTCGACAATTTGATCTTGCACAAACATGTTCCGGAATTTGTTGAAAAAATAGAGAGGAAGGCAAAGAAAGGAGGCCAACAAAAGGACTGGGTAGCTAAGCATCAAGATTATACATAGATGGAATGATAGACATTTCTGTATTGTTGAGCAAATTGAACCAACTCCCCAGGAATCAGATTACTACACTTGGTATTAGGGGATAACCCGAAGATGGATACTTCACGTGGCCACAACACCGGTTGAGTTGCAAAAAGGATATGTGCCCTGTGGTTTAGATGAGAGAGAATTAGTAAGTATTTTCAGATTTTGATTTAAGTCTAATTTTATTGGTATTTCTCAATATTGCTAACATGTGTTTTTAAAAAATTTTACAGGTATCAGCAATAGATGATGTTCAAACTATTACAAATCGTGGCATAGAATTGGCTCAAGCAGGTAATATAGAATTAAATATCAAATTTAAAATTTGTAATTTGAATTTTAAAGTAATTTTCCTATTTTAGATCTTTTAAATTATCTCTCGCAGGTACATATCCCGAAGCACAGGAACATGTATCAATATACCGGTCAATAATGCTGAGGCTTCACCAAGCCTTACACCGAACTCACGAATATCTTCATGATGGACGAGAGGTAACGCAATTCGTATACACACGTCAACCACGACAAAGTTGAGGACGATGCAAAAACGACAATAAAGCTAGACCTTTCCAACATGTTGATGATGGAGCTGGACCGTCATAACCACAAACACAACCGGATCACGAACTCGTCGAAGGTCGGGATGGAGGAGGACGAAGATAAAGGAGGAGGAGAAGAGTTCTTGGATGTATGCAAACTAACATTATTGTTATATACATTACAAACCTATTTTGGTATGTACATTACAAATCTATTTCAGGATGTGAGATGATTTTTGGATTTATAGCTGAGACTGTGGTGTGATTTGTTGGATTTGTAAGTGGGTTTGTGGCGTGATTTGTTGGATTTGTAAATGAGTTTGTGGTGTAATTTATGTTTTTTAGATTTGTAAATGAGTTTATGATGTTATATGATTTGCATTTAAGTTTATACAGGGAATTGACAGGAAATACAACAGAAAACATGCACAGGTTATGTGCACAGGAAATGCACGGGACTACTAGTTCCGTGCATTTCGTTTTTGTCCACGCTAGTCCCGTGCACTTTATTTTCTGTACAAAAATGTCTCTGCTTAAAACTCGGGACTGATAGTCCTGACTTTTAAACAGATAGTTCTGAAAAGAAAATAAAATGCACGGGACTGCTAGTCCCGTGCATTTCGGTTGCTGCCCGAACTACACGGGGCTAGTAGTCCCGTGTAGTTCAAAAAACTATTCGGTAGCAAAACCGATCCTTTTCATCTGAAAAGGGTCGGTTTTGCTGATTTTTTTGAAAAACGACCGATTTTACTATATAAATTTGAAAAAAGGGTGCTTTCAAAAATTTGTCCTTTATATAATGATGTTGGGGTTAAATTGACAGATCCTAAGGTCATCACTGATGAGCTTTTAGGATCCTATGGGTAAGGAATTGGATTGGGTCTCTGATATCAGTCGTGAAGTAGGTGGTAGAGAGAGAATACTTAGTGCAATAAAAAAGAATTCTCTTTGTGCTCCTATTTCTGAGAAGAAGATCATTGCTGCTTTAAAATCTATTCCTCATGGAAAATCCCCAGGACCCAATGGCTTGTCCTTCGGCTTCTATAGTTCAGCTTGGCATGTTATTGGTGAGGATGTAGTGGTAGCTATCAAAGAACTTTTTCAAACTAGCAAACTTGTGGGAGGCATGAATGCTACTACTATTGCTCTTGTCCCTAAAGTTCCAAATCCTACTAAAATTGATGATTTTAGACCTATCTCTTGTTATAACACTATCTAAAAGTTATATCTAAAATTCTTACTTTTAGACTTCAAACTTTAATGCCTCTTTTGATTAGTGATAATCAAGTGGCTTTTGTTAAAGATAGATCTATTGTGAATAACATTCTTCGGAGTCATGAGATAGTGAAGCATTATGGGAGGAAGGGAGTTTCTCCTAGAGGCATGATCAAAGTTGATATGAGAAGGCATATGACTAGGTTGATTGGAGATTTTTGAGGTCTATGCTGGTTCACCTTAATTTTCCTATTTAATTTGTTGACTGGGTCATGTCTTGTGTGACCCCTCCTACGTACTCTCTCCTACGTACTCTATCTTGTTGAATGGAGTTAAGCATGGATACTTTCAAGGGTGGAGAGGATTGAGGCGAGGGGATCCTCGTTCTCCATATCTTTTTGCTATTTGCATGGAGTATCTTAGTAGAAGCCTCAAGGAGTAGGAACAATATAAAAGGTTTCATTTCCACCCAAAATGCTCCAAGGGAAAGACATCTCGTCTTATTTTTGTGAATGACTTATTGTTACTTGCTAAAGTTGATAATAAATCTTTGGTAGCTCTGAAGAGGAAAGTGGAGGAATTTTCACTTGCTTCTGGTCTTCTTGAAAACTACCGGTAAAGTATCTTGGGGTCCCTCTCTCTGATACTAATGGGTCACACAATCAACGCATTAGATTATTGACAAAATTGAAGCTAAAGTTAAAGCCTGGGGCTCTTATAATCTATCTTATGCTGGTGGATTAATTAGAAATGGTTAAATATGTCCTCTTTAGTCTTCATATCTATTGTCAGGTGTATTTTTTCCCCCCACTCTCATCAGGATGGCTGACATACTGCAGTTTGGAGTAATGTTTCTGCTCCTAGCTAGACGTTGCTTTGTGTTATGGCTTGCAACGTGGGATCGTTTATTAACACAAAGTGGATTAGTACAGCTTCATATTTATGAATGAGAGCAGGTGTATTCTTTGTAATCAATCTGCGCAATGCATTGAGCTTTGGTTTTTTTTCATTGCCCCTTCTCTGCTATTGTTTGGAAGAGAATTTTATCCTGGTTGGGCGTTGAGAGGGATCCATTGTGTTGGGAGTGAGGAGTTGCGGTGGTTTGTGTTGCGCGCCGTGCGGAAGCGTGCTTGACAACCAAACGAGTCGGTGAGCGATAAGAGAAGAAAACCAAAACCAAACACGAGTGCAATTCACAAAATAACAACCAAAATTACACACAAACACATGAATTTACGTGGTTCGGCAATTGCCTACGTCCACAGGGAGAGGATGGGGAGATTTCACTATATGGAGGAGAAATATAATGGGTTACAACTCACAAAATCACTCAAATATAACCCTAACCAAAGCTCTCAACTCCCTCACAATATCCTCCTCTCAAAGTGCTCAAAACAATGCTAATTCTCTCATTAAGAAACCCTAAAAAACGTGGTTTTATTTATAACAAAACACAATCCCAAATAGATTAGGATTCTAAAAATGAGTCTGCCACACCCTGGTGTGACACACACCACACCCATGACAAACATGATAGATTCTGTCACACCATGGTGTGGCAGACACCACACCCATGACAGACAGGGCAGATTCTGCCACACCTATGGCAGACACCACACCAGGGTGTGGTGGAGTATGTTTTGCTTATTCTTCAGGTTTTTCTCAATTCCTTCGTCGTTTTCACAATTCTCCACCTCGACAAAGTGTTCTCAACACTGAGCCGACACCAACATGAGTACCAATGCATCGTCTCTCCAAACTCGGCTGCACCAATGTGGTTGCCAACGTACCCCCTCTCTCAAGGGATCAAGCTGCTCGTAGTTCATCCAAATGGCCGTCAACTGCCTCAACAATCACGAATATGTAACAAGTTTTGACAATGATCAAACTTGTTACTCGAAACCACTTTAGTGAGTATATCCGTCGGATTATCCTTCGTGTGGACTTTCACAATCTCCACATCGCCATCTTTAAGAACATCCCGAACAAAGTGATAACGAACGTCAATGTGCTTCGTCCTCGCATGAAAAACCTGATTCTTCGCCAAATAAATAGCACTCATCCTATCACAATGAATGGTGACGGACCGCTGCGATTATACCAAGTTCCTCCAAAAGTCCTCGAAGCCAAATAGCCTCCTTCACAGCATCCGTAACCACCATATACTTTGCCTCCGTCGTAGACAAAGCCACCGTAGACTGTAAGGTGCATCTCCAACACACGGCGCACGAGTTAAAGTAAACACATACCCCGTAGTAGACCGACACTTATCCAAATCCCCGGCATAATCCGAATCCACATATCCAATGCATAACTGCCCACCTGTAGTGTCCCGCTCATAAATCAAACCAACATTGAGCGTACCTCGAATGTACCTCAAAATCCATCTCACGGCGTCCCAGTGACCCACTCCTGGATCGTGCATGTATCTCGAAACCATGCTTACCGCCTGTGACAAATCCGACCTCATACATACTATCGTATACATCAAGCTCCCAACCACACTCGCATATGGAGTCTTCGATATCAACTCTCGATCTTCAATTGACTTCGGTGAAAGACCAGCTGAAAGCTTCAAATGGGCTCCCAATGGTACACTAACTGGCTTCATATCCATGCTGACATGAAATCACTGTAGTACCTTCTTCAAATAAGCTATATGTGTCAAACAAATTCTGCCCTTCTTCTTGTCTCTACCGATCTCCATTCCCAAAATGCGTTTGGCCTCACCCAAGTCCTTCATCTCAAACTCATTTGAAAGCTAAACTTTTAACTCATCTATAGCCGACCTGGAAGTAGAGGCAACCAACATGTCATCGACATAAAGTAACAAATAGATGTACGCACCTCCTCTCAACTTACGAAAATACACGCAAGGATCAAACTGGCTCCGAGTGTACGAATGACCAAGCATAAAACCATCAAATCGCTTATACCATTGTCGAGGAGACTGCTTCAAACCGTATAGCGATTTCTTTAACCTGCAAACTAAATTATCTTTCCCTGCAGCTCGGAATCCCAATAGTTGAGTCATATATATTTCTTCATCAAGATCACCATGAAGAAATGTTGTCTTCACATCCAACTGATCTAACTCTAATCCATACTGTGCCACCAAAGGTAGCAGAATCCGAATCGAAGAATGCTTCACCACTGGAGAGAAAACCTCATTATAGTTAATATCTTCCTCCTGTGCATAGCCCTTCGTAACCAACCTAGATTTGAACCTTAATGGAGTGCCCACAATGCCCTCCTTCTTCGTGTACACCCACTTGCACCCAATTGCCTTCCGCCCTTTTGGAAACTCAACAAGCTCCCATGTATCGTTCTTATGAAGAGACTCCATCTCCTCCTGCATAGCTACCTGCCACGAATCAACCTCTGAACTCTGCTCGGCCTCTCTGAAAGTAGTAGGTATCATCTCATCGATACTCTCCACCGGAAGTGCATATGCAACTGTGTCGGCATAACGTGCTGGCACCCGTATGTCTCTCCTCTGTCTCCGAACCGCAATAGAATCTTGAACCTGAGCCGTCGGTCCCTGATCCTGCACATGAGTACCCGTATCCTCCGCATCACCGTCGTGCTCGCCTGACATCACCTTAGTCGGCACTCTAATGGATACTGTACCATCTGGACACTGTGGAGCTGCATCAATCTCCACCACCTGCGATATCTCCTTTGCCGGGTCGCTCTCCACCTGATGAGAGTTGGGAAGCTTCAAGATAGAAGCCTCATCGAATGTGACGTCCCTACTTAGCATAATCTTCTTATCAACTGGATCCTAAAGCTTGTATCCCTTGATACCACGCTTGAATCCTACAAATATGGCCTTCCTAGCTCGAGGTTCTAACTTATCAGTTCTAACATGATAATATGCAGGGTAACCAAATATCTTAAGCTGGTCATAGTCATGCGTTATCTCTCCTGACCACATCTCCATAGGGGTATTTCCCTCAATCACAGATGAAGGCAGCCTATTAATGAGGTGGCTCGCATATGAAAGTGACTCAGCCCAAAAGATCTTCTCCAAACCACTATGCGCTAATAAACATCGAATCTTCTCCAGCAAAGACCGATTTAACCTCTCTGCCACCCCATTTTGCTGCGGTGTATGACTAACTGTGAAGTGCCTCTCTATGCTCTCGTCTTGACATAGTTGCTGAAAGGGGTCTGAAGTATACTCGTCGCCGTTGTCGGATCGCAACGTCTTGATCTTTCTTCCAGTCTGCAGTTCTAATCTCTTCTTCCACTCCACAAATAAATCTAGGACTTCATTCTTCTGCTTCATGGTGTACACCCAACAATGCCTAGAATAGTTACCAACAAACGTGACGAACCAATATCGACCACCAAGTGATGCAGTCTTAGTAGGACCCCAAACATCTGTGTGCACGTAGTCCAAGATACCCCTCGTCCTATGAATGACCGTCCCGAGCTTCACATTCGTCTTCTTGCTAAGAACACAGTGCTCACAGAATTCAACTTTACCATACTTGGCTCCCTTCAATAGCCCCTGCTTCCACAAAGCCTGCAGTGACTTCTCTCCTGTGTGTCCTAACCTGTAATGCCAAAGCCTACTCATGTCCGTCTCTGAAGTAGCCGAAGCAACCTGGCCAATCTCGGTGCTCCCCTTTAGATAGTATAAATTTTGACTGCGGACTCCCTTCATCACCACCAAAGATCCCTTAGTAGCCTTCGCTACAACGTCCTCAAAGGTCACTCTGAATCCCTTAGCCTCCAAAGCTCCAACTGAGATAAGATTCTTCTTTAGTTAAGGAACGAATCTCACCTCCTTTAACTCACGGACTACTCCATCGTGCATTCAAATCCTTATAGTATATATCCCATAAATGTCACAGGATTGATCATTTCCCATGACAACAACACCCCGTCGAGTCTCTCAAACGATGAAAACCAATCTCTCCTAGGAGTCACATGATAAGTAGCGCCAGAATCAAACATCCAATCCGATGCATTCAAATGGTTCACCTCCGGAGTAATCAAAAGAGAAAACCTCGAATCATCGGAATCATCGTCTTTCGCAACATTCATCTTATTAGCCTTCAGGCCCTTATTCTTGCTATTCTCATTATCTTTGACTTTTGGACAGTCTCTCTTCCAATGTCTCTGCTCCTTGCAGAATACACATTGGTTCTTTCCAAGCTAGTGACGACCTCTTGACTTTGACCTCCCTTTATTTCCACCTTTCTGATATGAGCTTCTACCTCTCATCGACAACCAAACGAGTCGGTGAGCGATAAGAGAAGAAAACCAAAACCAAACACGAGTGCAATTCATAAAATAACGACCAAAATCACACACAAACACAGGAATTTACGTGGTTCGGCAATTGCCTACGTCCACAGGGAGAGGATGGGGAGATTTCACTATATGGAGGAGAAATATAATGGGTTACAACTCACAAAATCATTCAAATATAACCCTAACCAAAGCTCTCAACTCCCTCACAATATCTCCCTCTCAAAGTGCTCAAAATAATGTTAATTCTCTCATTAAAAAACCCTAAAAACGTGGTTTTATTTATAACAAAACACAATCCCAAATAGATTAGGATTCTAAAAACGAGTCTGCCACACTCTGGTGTGGCACACACCACACCCATGACAAACATGATAGATTCTACCACACCAGGGTGTGGCAGACACCACACCCATGGCAGACAGGACAGATTCTGCCACACCCATGGCAGACACCACACCAGGGTGTGGTGGAGTCTGTTTTGCTTATTCTTCACGTTTTTCTCAATTCCTTCGTCGTTTTCACAGTTTGATACTTGAGTGAAATCAGGGCGGCTAGCTCTTGCTGCTACAACCTACCAGGGTGGAGAGAAAGGAACTTCAGGAGATTTTAGAGTGTTTCTAGAGGAGTAAGTGACGTCGTGAGGATTAATTGAGTAAGAATGTGCCATCCCGTGTTAAAGTTTGGATTGAAAGTTTGTAACTGAGTTTGTAGTTCGGTGTTTCCGGGATAAGCCTGGGTTATATTTGTACTTGAACGTTTTAATGGTTAATGAAAAGTTTCATTTACCAAAATAAAAATTATACTTTTTATAGGCCTGAACATTAAAAAAAAGGAAAACACTGACTAATACATATAATGCATGTTTATTTTTGATATAGTCGAAATTTCAGTAGAAGAAATAAGGATACATTAGCTTTGGGAAATTTCTGTAATAATATTATCAAATTCATAATATTCATAATGTTTTTTCTTTTTCCAAACAAACAGTCGCTTCCTAGTGTTATGCGCGTGGAAGCCAAAACCAAATCGATGTGCTTCGAGAGACCAAATCAAACAAACGCCGAGAGAAGGCCAAACAATACAAAATAACGGCACAAACCCAAACACCAAATTTTAGCGTGGTTCGGCAAGTTGCCTACGTCCACATGGACAAGAAGGGGAAGATGTTTTCAGTAATAGAGAAGAAGAGTACAAACTGAGATTACAAAATCACACAAACTCACCAATTAACCTCACCAACAAAGCTCTAATTCTCTCCAAACAAAACCCTAATCAATAGCTCAGAAAATACCTCTTTTTTGTGCTCCAAATATCCTCTTCGCTACCCAATTCTCTCTTCCAATCGTTCCATATATATAGAAATCCTAAAACCAAAAACATACTAGAAATTATAAAACCAAAATCAAAACAGATTAGGAATTCTAATAACCTGTTACCAAAACAGATTAGGAATCCTAATAATCTGTTACCAAAATAGATTAGGAACCTGCTATCCAATAATTCTCCACATCGGTGAAGTTTCTTCCAAAACTGAGCCGACACCAACCAAAACAAATGCCTCACTTGTTGCGTCTAGTACGAAGTAAAACAAAATCACAACAACGAACTCAATCCACAACAAGTCGAGACCCAAACGAGTGTGACTACTCTCCAAATTCGGTATCTACTCACCAAATCGACTACATCATAAATGACTGCCTACATATCCTCTTTCCCAAGGAATCAAGATTTCATGTAGTTCTCCCAATGGCCTCCAAAGGCCCTCAATCCAATAGAAAAGTTCACAACTCGTCACTAACATCACCAACGAATTTGCAACTGATAGCTTTCCCAATGGCCCTAAAATGAAACAAACTAAACACCTTCACCTGAGATGAACCAACGGTCATATCCAAATCGAAGCTATGTCCACCAGCTGCACTCAAATCAACCAACTCATTATCTGCATCCACATCAATATGATCCCCAAACTGTGTCACCTCAGCTGGAATCCTAAACGATGCAGTATGATCTGGAGTACGTAGAGTAATCTCTACCCAATATGGAGTAGCATCACCCTCCACCCGCTACGGTATCCTAACGATCTGATCAACACTCTCCACCTGCTGAGAGTCAAAAGTGACATACCTGCTCAGAACAAAATCAGAATCTCCCAACTGATAACCAAACGAGCCTTTGAATCCTAAATGTGTAATCGGATCAAATCTTACATCCTCGATGGGACTAAATACTAGGCAATCAAATATCCGACGTAACCCAAAATCTAAAGCAACTCCACCAGATCAAAAATCTCTAAACGCAGCAGTCGGTAACTTATGACTAAGATGACCCAAATATGTCGAAGCTCTAAAACTCCTCTGCAATCCAATGCTCGACAACAAACGCCGATCCTCCTCCAACAAGGAACGACCTATCAAAACTATCATCTCATCTCGTCGTCCCAATGTTTCCTTTCTAATGAAGTGTCTCAAACTGCCATGGGCTCGGTACAAATGCAAGAAAGAACCCCTACCAAAAACAGAATGATGGGGTACCTTTCTGCCAATACACTTCCTCCATCTGTTGTTGACTTCTAGGATTTCACACCAATGTGACTTGGTTGCAACCCACCAATACCTAGAACAGTCCCCAACTGCGGAAACCAAATATCGATTACCTCCCAATGATGCCTCTTTGGAAGGCCCTCAAATGTCTGAATGAACACCACCTAGAAGACATCTCAATTATCGAATAGAAGTGCCAAACTCCATCTCGGTATCCTTGCTCATATCAATGTGCTCAAAGGACTTCAATATGCAGGTCAAGACACTTCTCAATAATCCAATATCCCAGCCTCAACTCCTTCTTTCTCGGCCATCTATCTCAAAGCACCAACAAACCAATGCGGAAAAAACGAAGAATAGATCCAAACTGATAAAGAAGAGATTTTTACCTCTAATTGAAACCCTAACAAGAGCCTCCGAAAGATCTCACCCCGCACGACGGAAACGAGATCCACAAATAGAAAAAATCCCATCTTTATCACCATCTGAAGCCCTAGACGAACTTCCAAAGCGATCTACTCATCCAATTAGCCTAAGCTCTGATACCACTTGTTGGGCTCTGATACCACTTGTTATGCGCGGCGGAAGTCAAAACCAAACCGATGTGCTTCGAGAGACCACATCAAACAAACGCCGAGAGAATGCCAAAGAATGCAAAATAACGACACAAACTCAAACAGCCAATTTTAAAGTGGTTCAGCAAGTTGCCTACGTCCACCGGGCAAGAAGGGGATGATGTTTTCACTAATAGAGAAGGAGAGTACAAACTGAGATTACAAAATCACACAAACTCACCAATTAACCTCACCAACAAAGCTCTAATTCTCTCCAAACAAAACCCTAACCAATAGCTCAGAAAATACCTCATTTCTATGCTCCAAATATCTCATTCATTGCTCAATTCTCTCTTCCAATCGTTTCATATATATAGAAATCCTAAAACCAAAAACATACTAGGAATTCTAAAACCAAAATCAAAACAGATTAGGAATCCTAATAACCTGTTACCAAAACAGATTAGGAATCCCAATAATCTGTTACCAAAACAGATTAGGAATCCCAATAACATGTTACCAAAACATATTAGGAACCTGCTATCCAACAATTAACTCTCGAAGTAACCTGATTGGGTCTTTTGAAACACATCGGTTTGGTTTTGACTTTCGCCGCGCATAATAAGTGGTATGAGAGCCCAACAGCCAGTGGAGTGCTAGCGTAGAAAGAACATTAATTCCGTGCGGCTATCCGTAGACTGTACCATTAACTCTGCCGACAGTGAAGAGACGTCCACAGTTTTCTCTTAATAATATCATAATCAACACCAACCAAACTATAATCACTTCTTCACTACTTAACCCTCAACATATCAATCATAACATTCATTATCCTAATCACATAATAAATAAATAAATAAACAAACAATAATCCTGAGAACAAAGTGCCTCATTGCGAGCCTTTGGTCTCACTCCTCTCTCTCTCTCTCTCTCTCTCTCTCTCATTTCTGCGCAAAACTAGGATCTCTTTCTTCAACCCAACTGATCGAGAACCCGAAAGTTTCAGGATAAGGCCCATTTTGTTCAAAACCCAATAGATTCTATCCCTTCTTTCTATCTGAAGAAATACTGGAGCTGAGAAAAATCTGAGGCTGCCGTTTTTTATTGTAATAAGGATGAAGTCTGTTGAGGGGAGACTCATGGATGCTGCTGAGATTGAAGAGAATCTCTTTGTAGTAGGTGATGCGAAGGTAATCTTTACAACTTGGTTTTTGGATATATAGAAAACCTTTGATCTCGATTGAGTTGTTGTTGTTTATGGATAGAAAAGTTTTGATCTTGATTGGTCTTGAGGTGTACTATGCACGAGCACGTTAAGGAATTCCTTTACTAGCTGAGCAAGGCATGGCCCTTTTCATCCGATTTCTAAAGTTTGTTTTGCTTAATTTAGTTAAAAAAAATCGTTTTCAGGATTTATTACTATTATTATTTTTATTTAGAGCTCTATAAGCAGCATTTCCCTCTTCTGTAGTTTTTTTCCTTAGGTTTTTGATTATTTATTTTGCAACCCGTTTGTTAATATCTTTTTTACTGCTGCTCTATGTTCATTGATGGTTTTCATTTATGCAGATTTTCGAGTGTTCATGGGTAATTATAACACAGTTACTCACAGTATATTTTCTTTAAGCCAAGATTAGTGATTTATTTTGCTCACAGTATATTTTCCTTATTTCGATTTCTGTTTTGTTGTTGTTGTGAAAGGATTTATCGATATACAGCATCAGTCCTTTGATGATTTATCGAGATTAAATGATTGAAAAAGGTCCTATTTGGATTTGCAGTTACATGGAGGAATGTGTAAACTACTTTCCATGATTGTTTACAAAGTGTTGGAGATCTTTCCATTTATAGAAGCATCAAGACCCCGAAGCAAGTCTGGCATACAGGCATTATGTTCTTTACACATAGCTCTTGAGAAGGCCAAAATTCTTCTTAAGCATTGTTCGGACTGCAGCAAGCTTTATTTGGTGAGTTCTGTTTGCTATCCGAAATCTCGTGAAAAATCTGAAGGATTGGTTTATAAATCTGAACAAGGTATCGACTTTGCGAAAATTTTAGAACTTTTCGCTCCGTTGATTTATTTGTGATCTGCTTTGGCGTCGAGCCTAAAGAAAGCTTCGCGAAACCCTTGATTTTCACCTTATGTAGCTCTTAGCTACCAGAAGCTATTCAAACCGTCAAATTTATAATTTGTTTTTAGATGATATAAGTTCGAATAACCTGAGATAGGTATGCTCCTTTACTGAAATCTCCTTACTGGTCGGTGTATTCTTGTTCATTTCATGCTAAATTAAGGAGAAAATTGATTGTTTATCAGGGTACCTTATCTACGTTTCCTTTTGCTTTATCAGGCTATAACAGGGGACTCCATTCTTATGAAATTCGAGAAGGCAAGATGTGCCCTCCAAGAAAGCCTAAGGCGTGTTGAAGACATAGTTCCACAGGCCATCGGACGTCAGGTACTTAATGAAAATCAAGCCAGTACTCATTTCCATGTTATTACTTTAGAAGCCACCTCGAGTGATGTTAATTAATGGTGTTTTAAGGGTATTGGCTTTTAATCAACACCAACATGAAAGGCACCTCATAGTTAAACTCTAAACGCATCAAGAGGTATGAACAGAAAAAGGACATTAAGAGAATTCAATGCATGACCTAGATGTTGGTCTTTCATAATATAAAGTTTGTTGAACACTGTGAAGCGCCATAATATGACATCCTAGATGCAATATAGGGGTCATATGTACCTGAGAGATCGTCTCTCTTATTATTGAAGCCATAAGTTCCTTCATGTCTCATTTAGTTCTGCTTGTTACTGCTAAATAGAATAATAATGCACTGTTTCACTCAACTGGCTGGCTAACTGTAGCTCTGTTTCAATTTATAATGCAGTTTCATTTCTGCACAACCGAGTCTGCACATTGTTAAGCAAATTATTTATTTATATGAAATTCAACATCTACATGCGAAACCAACAAGAACACATTTCACTTTAGACTGGGATATTGATTCCTTTTTTTTTAAACCCAAAAGACTTATCCTTTTCTACTTATAGAACATGCCTGATAGGAAAACACAATACTTAATCATTTGAGCTATTCTGTTGTGCGGCAATTTCTTCTTTTTCTGCTCGAGGATTTAAACCTTATGTTTTCTCTGTGCTTATGCTAGATCTTGGAGATTGTCAATGAGCTGGAAGGCACCGTGTTCGAACTGGATCAGGTTGAAAAGCAAGTTGGCGATGATGTAATATCATTACTTGTAAAAGAGAGACAAAGTAGTAGTAGTAGTAATAATAATAGTCCTAATTACAATGGAGAACTCGAAGTTTTCCATCAGGCCGCCTTAAGGCTAGGAATAACATCTTCAAGAGCTGCTCTATCTGAGCGAAGAGCTCTCAAAAAGCTTATAGAAAGAGCACAAGGTGAGAATGACAAGCAAAAAGAGTCAATTGTCTCATATTTATTGCACCTTATGAGAAAATACTCAAAGCTCTTCAGAAACGAAGTAGGCGACGACACCGACTCTCAAGGATCAACACCTTGTTCCCCCACAACCTTTAATTCCTTAGATTATGTATCATCCCCTTGTAGAAATGGACGTGCCTTTGAGAGACATCTCTCTAAATTTGCCTACAGTTTCAATGAGAATAGGATGAAGAGATCGGAAAATATGCCAACTCCCCCTGAAGAGCTTAGATGCCCAATATCATTGCAGCTAATGTATGATCCAGTCATTATTTCTTCTGGGCAAACTTATGAGCGTGTGTGTATTGAAAAATGGTTCCATGATGGTCATTGCTCCTGCCCGAAAACCCAACAACAGCTAGCTCATCTCGGGTTGACCCCAAATTATTGTGTTAAAGGCTTGATTGCTAGTTGGTGCGAACAAAATGGAATGTCAATTCCTGGTGGTCCACCGGGAAATCTTGATGTTAATTATTGGAGGTTGGATTCTAGATCGCTAGGTAGTCTCGATTCTTGTATGATGAAAGGAGTTAAGGTGGTTCCATTGGAGGAGAATGAGATGGGTAATATAAACAATTGCTCCTGTCCAGATTTTAATGTAGATGATGGGGTTGGAAGATACACAAAGTTACTAGCTATGCTTTATGAAGGCCAGAGTATGAGGAAACAGCGGAAAGCAGTAGAGGAAATAAGGTTTTTGCTGAAGGATGATGAGGAAGCAAGGATTTATATGGGTGCAAATGGGGCTGTTGAGGCACTGGTCCAGTTTCTGAGATCAGCTATCTATGAAGGAGATGAGGAGGCTCAAGAGATTGGAACTATGGCTCTTTTCAATCTTTCTGTCAACAATAACAGGTATTCGGATCCGTTGTTTCTAAAGTTTAGATTTTATTTAAATCTATTGAATTACATCTTCAAATTGCTAGTGGGGAAATTAAATAAATGTCCCTTGTGATTGAACAATCACTTCTTATACTACATTAATTGCTACATGAGCAACTGAAAATTTTGCCTATTTTTTTAAGATTGCTTTAGCGCTCTTTTCCCTTATGGCACTTTACATGGAATATCTTCACTCTGGGTGTTCCAATTTGGAAAAGGCATCCAGATGAAAATATATGTATATGCAAATTTCATTATATAGGATGGTTATATAATGTTTCCAAAAAAAATGGAATAAAGGCCTTGTTGTTTATGATCTTGTAGGCGGGTTTTATAACATTCTAGTCTATGCTTTCTCAACACACGCAAAAAAAAGAAGGTATTATTGTGCTGAATTCAAGTTCTTGATACCTATAGGTTATATCAAGTCTTCATTATTGTTGTTCTACTTAAAATTAGGAGTTATTTATGTTTCAACATTTATCAAAAGACACAAACCAAGCTACTTTGCATATAATTAAGGGGTAATTACATATGGACCCCTGTAGTATCACTGTTTTGCATGTATTACCCCAGTAACTTCATTGTTGCAAATATGCCCCCTCAGTTAAAATATTTTGACTCTGTTACCCTTGGTGAAATTGTGGCAAGTATTGCCCCTGGATGAACGTAGTGATTCTATCCATGGGTTAAAAGAGCCTGCTTATGAAAATACTACGTAATAAGTTCTAGCGATACTATGGGATCTATGTGCAATTAACCCTGTAACGAATGCTTTCTTTACAGTATATAACAAACTGGTTTCTGTTGGAATATTGATCTTGGGAGAGATTCTTTCCAGTATTGTCTTATCAACTTTAAAAAGAAACTTCTAACGAGACGATCTCCCTTTTATTATTTCAGGAACAAGGCACTCCTAGTATCTAATGGAGTAATCCTCCTCCTCGAGCAAATGATCTCCACCTCCACAACTGAAGAGTCCGCCACTGCTCTTTACCTCAATCTCTCTTTCCTTGATGAAGCAAAGCCCATTATCGGATCAAGCCCAGCCGTCCCTTTCCTAGTTCAACTCTCACACTCTGAAGATTCCAGTTCTATCTCCAAGCACGATGCTCTTCATACACTCTACAATCTTTCCACTCAACCTTCCAACATCCAACCCCTTTTAAGCTCCAACATTGTCACCAGTCTCAATTCCCTGCTCATCTCCTCATCAGAAATCGAGAAGGTCCTTACCATCCTTATAAACATAGCTATGAACAAATTGGGGATCAAGGAAATTGTGTCGGCCCCAGGACTGATAGCTTCACTAGCGATAATTTTGGATACTGGTGAGGTGCATGAACAAGAGAAAGCAGTGTCATGTTTGTTGATGATATGTAATGGTGATGAGAAGTGCATTGAGATTTTGTTGCAAGAGGGAGTTATACCTGCTTTAGTGTCAGTATCAGCAAATGGGACAGTGAGAGGGAGAGAGAAGGCTCAGAGGCTGCTGAAGTTGTTTAGAGAGCAGAGACAGCGTGAGCCTTCACCAGCTCAGCAGGAGACGAACGAAGAAGAGGTGATGGTGGTGGAGAAGAAGGCGATATGTAAACCGAGGAAGAAGTTTGGGAGGACTCTGAGTTCTTTATGGAAGAAGAATTTTTCGATTTATCAGTGCTAGAGGGTTTACTCATTGGTCTTGTAAAGTATGGTTTTTTTTTGGGTGTGTGCAAGTTCTTTTGGAGTTTTGGTTGTAAGTTTGGTCTCTTTCAGTAGTTGTGGGTGTCATGGGCATTTTCCCTGTGCTTCATGAAGGAAAGTAGAACTGTATAGCTTCTTGATCTGGTAATATAGTTTTAGAATTTTAGCAGTTCTTCTGTCTTATTGTAGCTTGAAATTGCTGTATATAAACTGTACATGAATATATAATGCTAAGGTGGGTCGGAATTACAGGGTCTCAGCGGCGGCAGTTGGGTGCTAGATCCTTTGATGATTTAGTATCTAGGAAGTTTGAGCAGCAACCTAAAAATAGCCCGTCTAGCTCAGTTGGTAGAGCGCAAGGCTCTTAACCTTGTGGTCGTGGGTTCGAGCCCCACGGTGGGCGCTCTTGGTTTTTTATTTTCCTATTTTTTTAATCTTTGGTCTTTACACCATGCAATACTTAGCTTCCCCCCACCCCTCCTCCCACCCCACCCAAAAAAAAAAAAAAAAAAAATCTAAATTCTTCATTTTTTCGGTTTGTAATTCATCACCATACAGTAGTCCTTAAAAAAAAACAGTATGTTTTTTATTTTTTTTTCGTTTGTAATTCATCACTATACAACAGTTCTTTACAACATGTTTTTTCGATGTAGATGGTTGAAAGTCTATGGTATTGTAACTCTCTAATAGCAACATTTGTTAGGATGTAATCCGTACAATATCTCTCGTTTTGAATAATAACAAACTCTCATTTGGTACTAATAATTGCTTGAGATGATATAGCACATGTGAAAATAGGTATACAAAGAAAACAATGCAAAACGATGCGAAAATCAGCATGCAAGCTAATTTCAGCCTTGGACCCATCGATGGTGTTAGGAATTCATTGATTGGGTTGAGGCCATTGATGACCTATAGGAATTTAAAAAAAAAAAATAGAAATTCAAACCAGAAATTTTAGGGTTTATTTGAAGAAGATTGAATTGGTGTTTTGAACCCAAAGACTCAGCAAACTCTTTCTCGTCCCACTCATCATCTTCGGATCATCTTAGAGAGATAGTTGCCCTTGGTTTCATCATCCACATCATTCTTCATACAACTTTACTTTGAATCACTGAAGAACGGTTTGTTAACAAAAGCCTATAATATCTTTTATATTTTTTATGCTTAAACCGTATATGGTTGTTTGTTTCAAACTTATTTTTAAGGTGCACTCCAGCCGGTGATAATTGAGGGTTAGTGCTAGCTAAGGCAATGTGCTACTCATCGTAGAGATTTAGGTTAGACGACTAGTTTTAGGTAGATCTTAGAGTGCAGTCTTTATAAGCCTATTGAATCAGATTGTGATTCAATTGAACTCTTGGTATAGTGAAGAAACCCCTTCGTAAGAAGGAAAAGTGGACGAATAATTGTTATCCAAACTACTATAAAATCTTGCGTGCCCTTGGTTGTTTGTTCTTTGCTGTTATTTTATCTATTATGCTGCATATCCTGAGTTTTTAGTGAAAACGGTAGCAACTCTATTCACCCACTAGATTTGTATCTCAGATCTAACAAGTGATATCAGAGCCTCATTACCCATCTTTAGGATTCACAACCAATAGTAGAGACGTCCAGTTTGACTGTCGTGTTGTCTTTTCCTGAAGGACACGCTGTGAACCGCCCCTAATTTTCAATGAGACTAGCCATACCTATTGGAAAGCATGTATGAGAGTCTTTTTATTGTCCATCGATTATGATGTTTGGAGCAGTGTAGGGAATGTCTTTAGTGAACCCACTACTGTTGTAGAAAAGGTCACATTGTTACTCCTAGAGACAAGTGGACCACTCCCATCAAAAAACTTTATTCCTTAAATGTAAAAGCTATGAATTCTCTTTATAGTTTTTTAACTATTGAAGAATTTAACCGTGTTTTAAATCATACTATTGTGTAGGAAATTTGGAAAACTCTAGAAGTTACACACGAGAGAACTTCACAGGTGGAAGAGGTAAAACTTACAATGCTTGTGAATAATTATGAAAATTTGAAGATGAAAGTTTTGGAGAGTATTCAAGATATGTTTACCCAATTCATGGACATTGTGAATAAATCTAAAGATTTGGGTAAAGAGTATGACAACAAAGAGCTTTCTAGAAATTTTTTTGTTATCTTTCTAGAGATTGGGAACCAAAGATAATAGCCATTGAAGAATTTCAAAATTTCTCCAATTTAACTCTTGAGGATCTTGTAGGTAATCTTCTCAGGTTTGAAGTGCGATTAAAAGAGAGAGAAGATGCTTCTGAAGATAATTCAAATAAGAAATTATCAATCCTGAAGGCCAAAAAGGAAAAATCTCAATCCAATTAGAAGAAAGAATCAAGCTCAGACTCTAATGGTGATGACAAGAGCGGGATAAGATAGTAGTCAAAGGATTCAAATCATTCCTAAAGACAAAGGATAGGCAAAAATAATAAACGGAATCAGAATTTTACTAAGGTATAGAAAACTGAATATGAATATTTAGATTCTGAATTTATTCGTCATCATTGACGCCATAGAAATGAATATCCTCTCAACAAGATAGATTACAGAGGAAAGAACAAGAGCTTCAAGGCATCGTGAGATTTCCCAAGTGAAGATGAAGAATCAGAAAGTGACTTAAGTTCGAATGATAGGAGTCACTATTTCATGACCAATGCCCATATTTCAAAAGATTCTGAGGATGACAATTTGGATAAAGAAATTCAATGGAGCATTAAGGAGCATGGAAGCACAATGTATTTAGACTTAAGATGTTCTTGACACATAACATGTAAGAAATATTCATTTCTTAGACTCTAAGATTCATTTCTTAGACTCTACAAGAAGAAAGATGGAGATGTGACGTTTGGAAACAACGTTAAAGGTAAGATTATAGGAATTGAAGATAAAAGTGATGATTCTTTTAAACTCATTAAGTTTTACTTGTTGATGGTTTAAAGCACAATCTTATTTTCATTAGTCAGCTTTGTGACAAAGATGTGACTATTCTTTTTGAATCTACTGTATGCAAATTATTGATCCGAAAATAGGTTTAATTGTTTTTACTTGAAATAGACATGCTAATGTATATACATTAAATTTTAATGATATCAAATCTGGCAGTGTAAAACTCTTGGTTACAGGAGGAGAGGAAGTGAACTTTGGGATAGAAGATTTGGACGTGCATGAGTTTATTGTCAAAACTCTCAAAAAAAGTTAGATGTTTTTTTATTTCTATTTTTAAAAATGAGAGTTTATGTAAGCTTGCACGAAAGCAAATTTATAAAATCCTCTCATAACTTCAATAATTGTGTTAGCGCTTCTAAACCTCTATAATTACTTCACTTAGATCTTTTTGAACTGATATCCGCACATAGTCTAGGAGGAAAGAGTTATTATTTAGTTGTGGTTTATGATTACTCTAAATTTACATGGGTTACGTTTCTAACCAAAAAGAATGAATGTTTTAAAATTCTTAAATTTTTTTAAAGAGTGTTGAAAAATGGCCTTCCTATTTGTATGATTTTTTCTAATCATGGAGGTGAATTTGTAAACAAATATTTTATAGAAATTTTTGCTAATAAAGGTATCACTCCTGAGTATTCTTCTCCTTGAACACCATAATAAAATAGGGTCGCTGAGAGGAAGAATTAGACTTTAGAGGAAATAGCTAGAACTATATTAAATGAGTATAAATTTCTAAAGCACTTCTAGGCTTAAGCAGTGAAAACAACATGCTATGTAAGTAATAGAGCTTATCTTCGACCTATGCTAAACCAGAGCTCTTATGAACTTTACTATCAAATATCCCTAAATATCTCACATCTTCATATTTTTGGTTGTAAGTGTTATCTTTTGAACACAAAAGATCAATTAAGAAAATTTGATTAGAAAGTTGATAAGTGTATGTTCTTAGGATACTCTTCATGTAGTAAAGCTTATAAATTTATAATAAAAGAACTAAAATCCTTGAAGAGTCTATTCATGTTAAATTTTATAAAACTCACACTTCTATTGATTTTTTTGACAATGCAGATAACTCACTTGTGATAAATCCAAACGACCATGTTTGAACAAGAGAAAAAAGGTCAGGAAGAATCACAAACAAAAAAGAGGAAACAAAGGGCAAAAAATGAGAAGACGATACTTGAAGTTTCATAAGCCACGCAAAATCCTACAGATTAAGAAAACTAACAAATTGTTCAGCAATAGATCACCAGAAAAGAAATCAACAACCACCTACTCATTTAAATTTCTATTATTGTTCCATATTAATCACAAAAGATATGTGAAAATAAAAAATTCTCAATCCTTTCTTGGAAAGTTCTGTGCTTACGTGAATTTTATATTTAAAATAAAACCTAAAAATATGAATGAGGCTATAAATGATGAAAATTAGAGTATTGCAATGTAAGAAGAGCTTAATCAATTCACAAGGAATAAACTTCGGAATTTGATTTCTAAACTTAATGATTACCCTGTTGTAGGAACTAAATGAGTCTTTAAAAATAAAATGGATGAAAAAGGTAATATCGTGAGAAATAAAGCTAGACTTGTCGTAAAGTTTATAATCAAATAGAAGAGATTGATTTCAATAAAACTTTTGTTCCGGTTGCTAAACGTGAAGCCATCATAATTTTGCTTGCTTTTCTTGTTATAAAAGCCTTAAGCTCTATCAAACGAATATAAAAAGTGCCTTTCTAAATGAGTATCTAAAAAAGAAGTCCATGTAGAATAACTCCTAGGTTTCATTGATCATGCTTCTTCAGATCATGTATATAAGTTAGGTAATAGTATGGTCTTAAACAAGTACCTCGAGTTTGGTATGATCATCCAATTTTTTATCTACTTAAACATAATTTTAAAAAGGGGTTTGCTGATAAAACATTATCTGTTTAATTTGTGGTAAAAATATTCTTATTATTTTCGGGCTTCTAATAAGGATCTTTGCCATAAGTTTTAAAAAGTTAATGCAAGACGAGTTTAGGTGAAGCAAACAAAAGACAATGTATTTATTTCATATGAGAAGTATGTGAAAGAGATTTCTAAACATTCGATATAGATAAATTAAAAGCTGCTTCAGCCCTGATGAGCCCTTTAGCAAAGCTTACGAAAGATGAGACATGAGTGTCAATTGATAAAAAGAGATGCATGAAAATTATTGGCAGTCTCTTATATCTTACTGCTTCTTGTCCTGATATTGTATTTTCTGTGTGTTTGTGTGCAAGGTTTCGAGCCAATCCTAAAGAATCACATTTGAAAGCTATAAAACAAAATTTTTTAATATTTAATTAGAATATAAAAATCCAGTTTACGATTTCATATGTGTAATTCTTTTGATTTAGATGGATATTCAGATAGTGATTATGTTGGGGTGTCATAAAAATAGGAAGAACACTAGTGAAACAAACATTTTAAGGATATTTTTGTGGTTTCTTGGTTAAGTAGGAAACAAAAATGTATAGCTTTGTCTAAGGCTGAGTATATTATATTTGGTAGTTATTGTGCACAAGCCATTTGGATATCTTTGACTCTTCAAGACTACGATGTGACCTTTAAGAAAATTCCTTTTAGATGTGTCAATCAGAGTGTTATTGATTTGATAACCACCCAATTTACCATTCACGCACAAAATACATAAATGTTCAACATCAATTTATTAGGGACCACATCGATAAAGAGAATATTCAGATTGAGTTTGTCCGTGCTAATCAACAACTTGAAGATATTTTTACAAAACCTTTGTTTGAAAATAGTTTCACTAAATTGAGATAAGATTTAGGCACTTTATTTCTTGATATCTAGCATGTTGATTTTTGTTGTTGTATGTAGATAATTTGATTTTTCTTTTTCTTTTTAATATTTTTTAGATTATTTTTACTTTTTAGTTTTATTATAGAAAAAAAAACTGTTTCTTTCTTTTTGTTTTCTTTGAAAAAT
>BQKN01000558.1:316503-349426 GCA_022839385.1 Asparagus kiusianus
GCTGTCGATCACAAACATGCACACGACTGAGAAAAGTCTCTGGACTTTTCGCGGTCGACTGCGATAGGTTCTGCGGTCGACCGGCCAAACCCTGCAGGGTTTTTAGTCTCGATCATTGGATTCGGTCGACCGTGCGTGGTTCTGCGGTCGACTGCGAGTCGGGTTTGCAGTTGAGTTTGGTTTTTTAACCCGTTTCTTTTTGAGTTGATATATAAAGTCAAACTAACTAAATTGTACGCTCGATGTTCTTTTATTGAATTAAACTCAGCTATGATTGAGTCTACACTAAAATTCTTTGCATTTTCTTTTTCTATGTACAAAATCAAAAAATCATTTAATAATTCATCTTTCATCTTGTTTCAAAGCTTTGTCTTCATTATCTTCATAATCAATAATGTTCTTCTATAGTTGTCATTGATATCAGAAGAGTAAGTACAAGCCTAGTCAATCTATCAATAAGTGGATAAATTATTAACTTCCTTATTCTCACTAAGCGTTGACATAATTCTTGAATATTAGATGACAATTGTAATTCAGGATGATTGCAAACATCATGCTCGTAATGTTAAAATTCCACCCTCAAGCACACTATTTCTTGCTTTGTGAAAGCCAAAGTATAATATTTCTTTTGCTAGTTTATAAATATCATCAATTTTGAATGACATAAACTTCTCTCGAGGATCCAAAATGGTGCTAAGAACAAGTAACTCTACTATATACTCATTGAACCTATTATTTGGTTCTTGCAATTGATAATCAATTGTTACAAGAAAAACATCCACTCGATAATAGTTCTCAACACTAATGTGATATTTTCTTTGAGATCGGCCATGCCTAACAACATATTAGAAATACATATTCGGGAGATCAATGTTATGTTGCGTGCAAAATGATTTAACTTTCTCAAAGAAATCATCCCAACCTGAATCTCTTAGATTCTCAATCACTCATTTTGTGTTAACAAGATTCATAGCATTTGAAATGTCTTGAGATTGACTTTGTAAAGTTTTACAAAAGAAGGTGAGTGATTTCCATAATTTCCTTCCTAATATGTGAGATAAAAGCGAATTAAAATGGTAATAAATGATTGAAAGCATAATCCACATCTCCATGTTGAGAGAAATTTCCTTCATTGGTAAGACTATCTAGAACCATAGAAATTGCATTAAACATCTTTCAAAAGCTAGAAATTAAATCTAGATGAGAACCCTATCAAGAATCTCTCTGGGACGTTTTAAAATGCCAACTTGATTAAGTCCTCTTCCGGTTCAACTTTATCTTTGAGAATCTCCTTTACTTCATCATTACATATGTTAGATGCTAACAATATTGATGACAAAAACCAAGGCATCGAAGAATTAGTGAATGGAGGGTACTTCTCGAGATGCCACAATCAAAGCAAGTTAAAGGAGATGTGCTAAACAATAAATGTAATAAGCATAAGGGCATTATTTGTGAATTAGAGATTGTAAACCATTCTGTTCATCTCTCATATTGCTTGTCCCGTCATATGCTTGCCCTCTAATATTTTGGACATCTAACCAATGATGAGAAAGAACATAAAAAATATCTCGTATAAATCCCTCTTTATCCACAAATCTCAAAACAATGGCCATTTGCTATCTTTTAGACTTGTCAAGTGATTCATCGGTAATGATGCAAATTTCAACATCACCTATTGCTTCTCGAATTTCTCTCTTTGCTTTGCGAGTAAAGATACAAATAATTTCCTTTTGGATTTATGATGATTTATAGGATGCTCGGGAATTTTTTTCTAAGACAATACTTAAATTTTCATTCTAAGAGGCCAACAACTTTATAAGTTCTATAAAGTTACCACAAATGGGAGAATTTGAGCTTTCATCATGACTATGAAAAGCACAAACTTGAAATATAAGCCATCGAACTACATCAGTTGATACTTGAAGCCATAGCCGATTTACCATAACTTAATCAGAAGTATGTTTTTGGACCAACTTTCCAATGTGTTGAGAGGCATTTATTAGATCATTGCTTGTTTTTATGACATTTTTATGGAATGAGGTTGGATTTTTTCTAATATGTGGAAAAAAAGCATAATTTTCCCCGTCATTGACTTCTTTTCAAGCTCTAAAGCCTCCTTGAATGAATGTATTCTTTTTTCCAGCTCGACTCATTGTCTTGTTAAAAAGATAACAATGTATGCAAAAAATGGCACCACTAGATGGAGAATATTCAAGCCATGATAGAAACAATTCAAACCAAGAATGATGATGATGCTTCTTCGGACCTGATACAGGATAACTTTAAAGTTTGCATTGATATGGGTTGGCCCTCAAATAATATCATGGAATGTTTTCTTATTGGTTTACATTATATTTCGCTATTGGTGAGCGCAATCCCGGATCATGCTCCAAAAAAGAGAAGTCAATTGTTTCAAGTTCAAGATTTTGGACTTTTTAACGACGATCAGTTAAAGTTTCTTGAATTGAAGTAACATATGTTTCACTATGTACGAGTTGTTTAAGAGATTTTCACTTACAAAATGGATGAATTGTATTTAGTTTGCCCATAATTATAAACTATATATAATATCACTTCACCAGAATGAATCACCCTACAAAGAAATAATTAGCAATTATAAGATTCTCGGCCTTCAATCTTTATATAGTAAATTAAAATTATTCCAAGAGAGTTAATTTTTTAAATTTCTTGCATCATTGAATCATTATATACAATCAAGTAAATAACTAATTAACTTCTAGAATCTTACATAAAACACAAAGTTCACACTTAAATTTCTTTTCAAAATAGATAAATACTGAATTTAAGCTCAATAAAGCAAAACTAATAAAATCTTAAGTCAATGACCGAAATGTTGCGGAATTCAAGCTACTCAACCACCTGTCAAATATGAACCCTCTACGGAATTTGTCCTACTGGATCTTGTGTTAAGACAATAGAAAGAAGAAATTACAGCAAAATAAAAAATTATAAGAAAAGTGAACATCGAGTTTTAACAAGTTCGGCAACTTGCCTACGTTCTCGGGAGCCACATAAATAATTTTCTTTATATTAAAGAAGATTATAAGCTTGCAAGGAGCAGATCTTAAGCTTGAGATCTCTTAAAAGAGAAGCAACAAAAAATTATCTGTTCTTCTTTCAAGGCGTGAGATTTTACAACTTGTAAAATCTCTTCTCTTCTCAATAAATGCTACAAAAGTGCTACAGGAAACAATGAGATTTTCATCTGAAAATCTCAGCTCAAAAAGTCGTTTTGGAGAAGAAACTCTCAAAGCCGTCGTCAAGCTCTTCTTGAAAAATCGCCTCTGATATTTTTCTCCTCTCTCAAAATCTCGTGCACAGGGCTTTTATAGGGAAATCCTAGCCAGTTGGAGACAGCCTGTCTTCAGGTGTCCACGAGCTCACCTACGAAGAATCCTGCTCGAGCTCGCTTGCAATGAGTCCCGCTCGAGCATGCCTACAAGTCGCCCCCTCTGGAGCTCGCCTGCAGCCCGCTCAAGCTCGCATGTGTCAACTCGCCTGCAGCCCGCACTGCTCTAGCTCGCCTACAAGATCTCACGTCGACCTCGCCTGTTTATCTTCGACCTACCTGAAGGAGTCCCGTTCGAGCTCGCCTGTAGCAAGTCTCAAGCTCGCCTCGACCTGGACCTCGCCTGAAGCTCGTCGAGATCGCCTGAAGTCCGCGACGTTGACGTCGCCTACGCCATGAGAGTCGGCCTGCAGCTCATCGACGACCTCACCTGCAGCAAGCCTCAACCTCGCTTGCATCTTGCCATCGACCTCGCCTGAGCCGCCTTTGCTCGAGCTCGCCGTTTGCAGGTTTGGATCTATATCCATTTTCCAACAATCTCCCACTTGGAGACCAAACCGCTATCAGCAATCTTTCTCTTAACAAACATCTTCTCCTGTGTGGCTCCGCCCTCATCTTTTATGCATGAAGACCAACTGAAGTTGCACACAACTTCAGTTTTTGAATGGTGACTACCTTAGTCAACATATCTGCAGGATTTCGGCTCCCTAAAATCTTTTGCAACTGTAACTTTTCGTCCTTAATCATTGAGCGTATGACGTGATAACGTAACTAGATGTGCTTTGTTCTGGCATGAAATAATAGGTTCTTGGCAAGGTGTATAGCACTCTGGCTATCACAATAAAGAATTTATTCCCCTGCTTCAGACCCAACTCTTCTAGGCACCCGATTAACCAAATCATTTCTTTGCTCGCCTCTATCACTACGACATACTCTGCCTCAGTTGTGGACAACATCACAATCTTCTACAAATGTGAGACCCAGCTCACTGCTATCGATCTTAAGGTATAAACAAACTCCATAAGGTATAAACATCCTCCATGGTGCTTCGTCTTGCATCATGATCACCGGCAAAATTTGCATCCATGTACCCTTGCAGCACCAGCTCCTTTCTCTCGAAACACAGTGGTATATTCGTAGTCCCTCTTAGATATCACAATATCTACTTCACGACCTCCTAATGCTCATAACTCGTACTGCATGGGCAATATCCGGCCTCGTGCAAATCATTGTGTACATCAGACTACCAATGGCTGATGAATAAGACACCTTTCTTATATGCTCCTTCTTTGCATCAGTCTTGGGCGATTGTTCTCTAGATAACTTGAACTGGTTTCCAAGGGGCGTGCTAACGACCTTAGCATTCTGCATGTTGAACCTCTAAAGTACTTTCTCAATGTATTCAGACTGACTCAACTTCAGCGTCCCCTAAGCCGCATTCCAAGAATCTGCTTCGCTGCACCCAGATCCTTCATGACAAACTCCTTTGCTAATTGCTTCTTCAGCTTGTTTATCTATTGTAAACACGATCTTGCAACTAACATGTCATCAATATACAGTAATAACACGATATAGTTGGACTTGAACCTATTGAAGTAACATCAATGATCTGCATTACATCTGTCATAGCCATTATTCTGCATGAAGTTATCAAACTTCTTATACCACTATCTTGGGGCCTGTTTCAATCTGTATAAGCTTTTCTTGAGCCTATACACCATCTCTTTCTTCCTTCCTCAATGAAGCCAACATGTTACTTCATGTAGATTTTTCATCCAAATCACCATGAAGAAAAGCAGTCTTCACATCCAACTGTTCAAGGTAGAGATTTTCAGCAGCTACCAAGCTCAACACCACCCTGATGGTTGTGAGCTTCATAACCGGGGAAAATATCTCCATATAAACCACTCCTACCCTCTGTTAGAACCCCTTCACGACTAATCTGGCCTTATATCTTTTTGTTCCATCACTCTCCTGTTTGACCCGATAGACCCACTTGTTATGTAAGGCTTTATACTATGCAGGTAGCGGGGCTAACTCTCATGTCTCGCTAGAATGGAGAGAATCCATCTCTTCTTGCATTGCATGCTCCCATTTCTGAGATTCGTTCACTTGCATAGCCTCTTCATAGCATTTTGGGTCTCCACTATCTATTAAAAGTAGGTAGTCTAGTGATGAGAGATATACAAGATTCAGTTTGGGTACCCTGGATGACCTCCTAAGCTCCTCGCCCTGGGTAGTCGGTTCTGCACCTGGAGTCTTCTCCGTTCTTCGATCAGAATTGACATTGTCTCCCCCATCTGGAAGTTCCTCCAAATTCATATACTCGGATGTGCCCGCATCTGTAGTGCTACTCCTACTGCTTTGGCTAGCCTTGGCATTGTCCTTGTCCTTGTACATCACTTCCTCATTGAATATGACGTCTCGGCTCCTGATGATTTCCCTGTTCTTCTCATCCTAAAGACGATACCCGAACTCATCAATGTCATACCCAATGAATGTACACTTCAGTGACTTAGCTTTCAGCTTGTCTCTGCCATGATCACTGATGTGGACATATGCCACACAACCAAAGACTCTCAAGTGTTAGAAATTAACTTTTTTGCCACTCCAAACCTCTTCCGGAATCCCAAAGTTCAATAGAACTGATAGCCCGTGATTTATCAGCTTGTCTCTGCCATGATCATTGATGTGGACATATGCCACACAACCAAAGACTCTCAAGTGTAAGAAATTAACTTTTTTGCCACTCCAAACCTCTTCCGAAATCCCAAAGTTCAATAGAACTGATAGCCCGTGATTTATCAGGTACACTGCTATATGCACCACGTCCACCCAAAAAGTTTTTGTAGACCTGTATGTAGACGCATGCTCCTCACACGCTCTGTCAGCGTTCTGTTCATTCTTTCTGCTATGCTGTTCTGTTGCGACGTCCCTGGAGTAGTCCTCTCTAAATGAATCTCGTTCAGAGCATAAAACTTCTTGAACTCCTCCAGTTCATATTCTCCATCATTATCTGATCTTAGACACTTCACTTTTAGATTTGTCTTATTCTCCACCATGGCTTTCCACTTCTTGAAGATGCTAAACACATCTGACTTGTGCTTCATGAAGTATACCCACACTTCCCTCGAGTGATGGTCGATAAAGGTGACGTACTATGCCGAACCGCTAAGAGAAGATACGCTAGCTGGACCCCATATATTTTGTATGAACAATCTCTAGCTTGTGAGATTTAGGTGGTCTTCCACCCTTCAGAAAACTAACTCTCTTCTGCTTCCTGAAGATGCAGTATTCACAAATACCGACTTCCACCGAATCAATGCCGGTTAACTTGCCTTCTGAGTGTAGAATCTTCATATCCTTCTCACTCATATGTCCCAGCCTATTGTGCCACAGATCTACACTCTCCTTGTCTACTGTAATTGCGAGGGTATCACTCGCATGTGAAGTTAGGTATAGGGTACCGATCTTATTGCCACGGGCAACCACCATTGTACCGTTGGAGATTTTCCACAAATCTCCGATGAATGTTGTAACATAGACTTTTTCTCCAAGGTGGCCAACCGAAATAAGATTCCTCTTTAGCTTCGGTACGTATCTGACATTCTTCAGAGACCAATTAGAGCCCTTCAACTGTATTTGCACATCACCTTTTCCAATGAAACTACAGGGTTTATTATTCTCCAAGTATACTTTCCTAAAGTACCCTGCTACATAGTTCTGAAAGAGCTTCCTATTAGCAGTGGCGTGAAAAGAGGCTCCCGAATCAATAACCCATGAATCAGAATCACTATCCATAGCGAGAATCAATGCATCTTACACAATATGAGCCTCCTGCTCATTTTTGTTCTTTTTCGATGCTTTACAGGTAGAAGACATGTGGCCCTCTTGGCCGCAGTTCCAACATTTCCATTTGATAGGTCTCAACTTCGAGTTTAACCTCTTCTTCTTCGACTTTGATCGATTTCTATTTTGGTTCCTCCTATTATGGTTTCTGCCTCTCTACTCGAGACTTAGGGCTGAATCTGAATCTTCTGATTCATTTGATTTTCTTCTAACTTTCTCGGATAGAACCATAGTTACCACCTCGTTCAGCTTCAACTTCTCCTTTCTCACCGAGTTGCTGATTGTTATCACGCAACCTGCCTAACTATCCGACAACTGTGATAATATCAATAGGGCCTGCACTTCATCATCAAATATGATGTTGACTAAGATGGGTTGATCAACAATCGTGTTGAACTCGATGAGATGCATCGTGAAGGAACATCCTTATGCCATCTTGAGGTTGAATAGTATTTTGACGAGATGCACATTATTTGTAGCTAACGGTTGCTTATACATCGTTGCAAGCGCTTCCATAAGCCCTACAGTCGTCTTCTCCTTTAATATATTGTGCGCTACAGATTTTGCGAGGGCCAATTAGACCTGCCCAGGGCTTTTCGATCTAATATTTCTCAGTCCTCGTCGGATTCTTCTTCCTTCTATCTGTTTGCTTTACCCATCAGCGGACGATAAAGATCCTTCTGGTACACATAGTCCTTCATCTTTGACTTCCAGTAGGTAAAGTCTGGCCCGTCAAACTTCTTAATTTTAGATTTACCTTCTTCTGTCATTTCTTACACACAATGATCTAAATAAGGACTCTGATACCAGTTGTTGGGGAATTCAAGCTACTCGACCACCTGTCAAATATGAACCCTCAATGGAATTTGTCCTACCGGATCTTGTGTTAAGACAATAGAAAGAAGAAATTACAGCAAAATAAAAAATTATATGAAAAGAGAACACCAAGTTTTAACGAGGTTCGGCAACTTGCCTACGTCCTCGGGAGCCACAACAATAATTTTCTTTATATTAAAAAAGATTAAAAGCTTACAACGAGCAGATCTCAAACTTAAGATTTCTCAAAAGAGAAACAACAGAAACTATATGTTCTTCTTTCAAGGCGTGAGATTTTACAACTTGTAAAATCTCTTCTCTTCTCAATAAATGCTACAAAAGCTCTATAGGAAACAATGAGATTTTCATCTCTGCTCAAAAAGTCGCTGTGAAGAAGAAACTCTCAAAGCTACCGCCAAGCTCTTCTTGAAAAATCACCTCTGAGATTTTTCTCCTCTCTCAAAATTATTGTGCGCGGCGGAAGCTTCTAGGGCAACACGAACAATAACTCGAACTAAACCACAACCAATATGCAAAACACAACCACAAGCTCTCCCATAATTGGATGTAACAATCCTCTCTCAAAGACTGCTCAAATTCGTCCTTGCATAACCCTAACAAATCAGGTTTAGGTTATATATCAACTCAGAAACGAACCTGGTCAAACACCAAGAGACCCAGCCCAATCAGACGGCGGTCGACCACGCAGGTTCACGGTCGACCACGACGATCGACCGAACCACAAAACCCGAGAGAAAATAGATTACAGTCATCTGCGGTCGACCGTGGCGGTTGACCGCCAGCAGCTCCGAATCCTGGTAGCACTTGTGCACGTTCGCGGTCGACCGCGGCGGTCGACCGCCAGTCTGCCTGGCTGATTTCTTTACTGTTTCCTGTATTTCTTCAATTCTCCACCTCGGTGAATGTTTCCACCAAAACTAAGCCAACACCAAATCATCCAATAGTCCCTCAACAAGTCAGGGAACCAATCTAGAGCTGAAACACGATTTCCCCCTATCTGAATCAACTAATCAAACCGGCTGCATCTGAAAGACTGCCTACGTATCCTCTTGCCCAAGGAATCAAACCGAACATAGTTCACCTAAATGGCCTCCAAAGGCCTCAGCACTGAAGAAAGTTCAAAAGCTTCTAACAATGACCAAATTTCACTCCTGAAACAACTTTGGTCAACATATCTGCAGGGTTGTCATTTGTGTGGACTTTCTCCAATATGACGTCTCCATCATCCAAAACGTCACGTACAAAGTGGAATCTGACGTCGATGTGCTTCGTGCGCGCATGATAAACCTGTTTCTTCACCAAATAGATAGCCGACATGCTATCACAATATACCCGAATAGTCTCCTGAGCGATCCCCAAGTCCTCCAATAATCCACGCAACCATAAAGCCTCATTAATAGCTTCAGTTACTGCCATATACTCTGCCTCCATAGTAGAGAGAGCCACTGTGGACTGAAGTGTGCATCGCCAACATACATGTGCACCTGCCAATGTAAAAGCATAACCTGAAGTGGACCGGCGCTTGTCAAGATCTCCAGCATAATCTGAATCCACATATCCAATACAATCCTGCCCATTCTTCTCATCCTTATGAAATACTAAACCAACATCCACGATGTCTCGAACATACCGTAGAATCCACTACACGGCCTCCCAATGACCCTTTCCGGGGTCATGCATGTATCTCGATACCATGCTCACGGCCTGTGACAAATCTGGCTTTGTACACGCCATCGCATACATCAAGCTACCTACTGTACTGGCATATGGGACCTTCGACATATAATCTCTGTCCTCAACTGAAACAGGTGACATCAACGCTGAAAGCTTGAAGTGGGGAGCCAATGGTGTGCTAACTGCTTTTGCATTGCCATCAAAGCTGAATTTCTTCAACATCTTCTGCAAGTAGCTCTTCTGTGTAAGCTTCAAACTCCCTTTCACACTGTCTCTCTCGATCTCCATACCCAATATCTTCTTTGCCTCTCCAAGATCCTTCATCTCAAACTCGGATAATAGCTCCTCTTTCAGCTTTTGAATAGCTGAAGAATTCCTGGAAGCAATAAGCATATCGTCAACATATAAAAGCAAATGTATGTGCTCACCATCCTGTAGCCTGTGCATATAAACACATGGGTCATATGGGCTCCTCGTGTACCCTCGGCCAATCATAAAGCCGTCGAATCTCTTATACCACTGTCTTGGTGACTGCTTCAAACCATAAAGAGACTTCTTCAGCTTACAAACCAAATCTTCCTTTCCTACAGCTTTGAAACCCTGGGGTTATGCCATGTAGATCTCCTCATCTAAATCACCGTGTAAAAAGGCTGTCTTCACATCCATCTGGACTAAATCCAAATCCAACTGTGCCACCAACGCCAATAAAATCCGTATCGACGAATGCTTCACAACGGGTGAAAATACCTCGTTTTAGTCAATACTCTCAAGCTGTGCATATCCCTTGGCAACCAATCTGGCTTTGAATCTTATGTCCCCAATAGAAGATCCCTCCTTCTTTGCATATACCCACTTACAACCAATAGCTTTCTTACCCTTAGGTAGATGTGCAAGTGTCCAAGTGTCGTTCTTCTGAAGAGACCACATCTCCTCCTCCATAGCTTCCCTCCACCTGATCGAATCGGGGCTAAACTCTGCCTCCCTGAATGTGGCTAGAACCATATCATCAACGACCTCCACCAATAATGCATATGCGATCATGACATCATTATACTTAGCTGGCCGACGAATCTCTCTCCTCGATCTATCTGCTGCAATGGATCTCTAAACATGACCCTGTTCCTGAGTCCTATAATCCACTGTATTCTCTATCTGCCCGGTTATGATCTCATCTCCTCTCAGTGTCACGTCTATAGGATCCTCAATAGATACAGTGCTCTCTGGAGTGGGTGGAGTCACATCATCCTCCACCTGCTGCGATATCTCTCCTGTCTGGTCTCTCTCCACCTACTGAGGGGCTCGAGGCCTCATCATGTACGCCTCGTCAAATGTGACATCTCTGCTAATAACTATCTTCTTGTCCTGTGGATCCCATAACTTGAAGCCTTTGACTCCATCTCTAAATCCCACAAAAACTGCTTTCCTCGCTCTCGAATTTAATTTACCATCACTGACATGATAATAAGCTGGACAACCGAATATCCGAAGCGACTCATAGTCACTAGCCACCGAACCAAACTAACGCTCCAATGGAGTCTTCCCGTCTATCGCAGTGCACGACAACCTGTTCACGAGATGGCTCGCATAAACTAACGCCTCGGCCTAAAAGGATTTAGGCAATCCACTCTGCGTCATCATACATTGTACCTTCTCCAGCAAGGTACGGTTCAATCTCTCAGCTACCCCATTCTGTTGCGGTGTCTCTCGAACTGTAAAGTGTCTTCTAATGCCGTGATCCCGATAAAACTACAGAAACGGATCACTCTTGTACTCTCCACCATTATCTGAATGTAGAGTCTTCAAATTTCTACCTGTCTGTAGCTCCACTTTCTTCTTCCACTCCACAAAAATATCCAGGACCTGATGTTTATGCTTCATAGGGTATTCCTAATTCCTCCTGGAATAATAATCAATGAAAGTGATAAAATAGTTGGCCCCACCAAGAGATGTGTTCTTGGAAGGACCCCAAACATCTGTGTGAATGTAATCCAAAGTACCTCGGGTGTTGTGAATAGCGGTGCCAAACTTCACTTTAGTCTTCTTCCCAAGTACACAATGCTCACACAGATCCATCTTGCAGGTCTTAGCACCTTTCAATAGCCCCCGTTTTGCCAACGACTGTAGGGACTTATCACCTGTGTGTCCAAGCCTCATGTGTCATAAAGTGTTAGTGTCCTCCTCTATAGTGATAGAAGCAGTCAGACCCCCTGTAACTGTCTTACCCTTCAAGTAGTAAATGTTATTTTCCCTGACACCTCGCATCACCACCATAGAACCCTTCGTGACCTTCACTGTAGCATCCTCTAAGATCACTCGATATCCTGCTGCCTCCAAAGTTCCAAGAGAAATGATGTTCTTCGTCAATTGCGGCACGAACCTCACTTCCTTCAACTCCCTCACTACACCATCATGCATCCTAATCCGGACTGAACCAATACCACCAATAGGGCATACATGGTCATTTCCCATAAGCACGACATCACCTCTTTCTAGCTCCTCAAAGCTAGAAAACCACTCCCTCTTAGGGCAGATGTGATATGTAGCTCCCGAATCCATCATCCACTCCGTGGAATCCGCATAGCAAACCGACGGTAAAGCAGGGCATGAATAGCCTGAAGAATCTGAATCTGAATGCTCACCAATAGCTTTTGCAACATTCACCTCTGAAGCTTGTGCAGCTTCCCCTTATTCTTCCCGGCTTTCTCTTTCCACTTTGGGCAGTCAATTTTCCAATGTCCTTCTTCTTTACAATACCGACATTGATTCCTACCAACACTCTTATAGGCACTCCTATTCTTTGATTTTGAGCGGTTGAACTGACGACGGTTTGGATCTCGGTCACGAACTGCTTACGCATCTCCCGATGCCTTCTCGGAGGGTTCACCATCACTCTTCCTCAACTCATAGTTCACCAAAACTGAGGTCACCTCCTTGTAGCTGAGTGTAGTTCTTCCATTGATCATAGTGAGAACGAATGTACCATAATCATCTTCGGGCAACGAACACAAAAGTAGCATCGCCTTGTCTTCATCCTCAACTATAATGTCCACATTGGCCATATCTGAAAGTAGCTTAGTGAAGTTGTTGACATACTCCCTGATGGAAACTCCCCTCTTCATCTTGAACTGATAAAATCTCTTTTTCAAGTGAAGCCGATTCTTAATGCTCTTCGTAAGATATTTCTCATTGAGTGTTTCCCACATCTTCTTCACCGACGTCTCGTTCATAACATCATAAATAAGATCCGGCGTCAAGCATGACCTAATAACACCACAAGCTCTACTGTTCATCTTTCTCCAAACCTTATCCTCCAACTCTGCAGGTTTCTCTTTTAACTCAAGAGTCTCCTCCAAATTCTGTGCATCCAAGGCATCTATCACCTGACACCTCCACAATCCAAAATTGATCTTGTCATCGAACTTCGGAACATCAATCTTTGTGTTATTGATGCTCAGACTGTGTATCGCCTTTGTAAGAGATGAACTTAACCTGCTTGCATCTCCCATGTTGTCGATCTAGCTCTGATACCAATTATTATGCGCGGCAGAAGCTTCTAGGGCAACACGAATAATAACTCGAACTAAACCACAACCAATATACAAAACACAACCACAGTAAGAACAAATAATTTACGTGGTTCGGCAAGTTGCCTACGTCCACGGGGCAAGGGGAGGGGAGTTCTTACTATTATAAATCAGAGAATACAAGTAGAGTTACAAATCTCTCAGATCAAACCCTAAAACAAAGCTCTTGATCTCTCACAAGCTCTCCCACAATTGGATGCAACAATCCTCTCTCAAAGACTGCGTAAATTCATCCTTGCATAACCCTAACAAATCAGGTTTAGGTTATATATCAACTCAGAAACAAACCGGGTCCAAAACCAAAAGGCCCAGCCTAATCAGGCGACGGTCGACCGCGGCGGTCGACCGCGTAGGTTCACGGTCGACCGCGGCGATCGACCGAACCACAAAACCCGAGAGAAAATAGATTACAGTCATCCGCGGTCGACCGCCAGCAGCTCCGAATCCTGGTAGCACTTGTGCACGTTCGCGGTCGACCGCGGTGGTCGACCGCCAGTCTGCCTGGCTGATTTCTTTGCTGTGTCCTGTATTTCTTCAAAAATCTCGTGCACAGGGCTTTTATAGGGAAACCCTAGCCAATTGGAGACAGCCTATCTTCAGCTGTCCATAAGCTCGCCTGCGAAGAATATCGCTCGAGCTCGCCTGCAATGAGTCCCGCTCGAGCACGCCTACAAGTCGCCCCCTCTCGAGCTCGCCTACAGCCCGCTCGAGCTCGCATGTGTGGACTCGCTTGCAGCCCGCTCCGCTCGAGCTTGCCTGCAAGATCTTGCGTCGACCTCGCCTGTTTATCTTCGACCTCGCCTGAAGGAGTCCCGTTCGATCTCTTCTTTAGCAAGCCTCAAGCTTGCCTCGACCTGGACCTGGCCTGAAGCCCGTCGAGGTCGCCTGAAGTCCGCGACGTCAACCTCGCCTACGCCACGAGAGCCCACCTGCAGCTCATTGACGACCTCGCCTGCATCTCGCCATCGACCTCGCCTGAGCCGCCTTCGCTCGAGCTCGCCGTCTGCAGGTTTGGGTCTACACCCATTTTCCAACACAAAAAATTTCCCCTAAATCACCAACTGTAGGTGGAAATTAGAACTTCTACAGTGATAAGAATTAGAGAAATAATTACCTATGATGAGGATGGTTTGAGAAGAAGATCTTCATCTCAAAGTTAGAGCTTTAGATTGGAGTCAGCGTCAGAGCCACAGAGTCCCGAGTGTGATTCTGAAGCGAAGGGGGTAGAGAGCTAGTAACCAATACTTAGGGGCTGGTCAGAATCATTTAGGTAGGGAGAAAGGAACAAGTTAAGAATGGATTGGATTATAAATGAGCTGGGTTGGGGTTTTGGGCCTTTTGGTTTGGATCAAAAAATACAATAAAACCAAATTGCTTGCTAATTTCCTATATAGCTCATAGGTTACATGCTAGACCCCATATTAATTTTGTAAAAAACCAGGATTGGGGTTGGGGGGGGGGATGCCCCCTGGACCCACCTTTTCTTTGATGCTCCATTGCAGTATAAAGAGGCCAGTGACCTAATCGGACATGGTTTGTGAAGGTCGCTTTCTTCACCAATTGAATAATGACTTTAAAATTCAATTTCTTTTTGCTAATAATTAATCTGGTTCATAATTATTTTGAGCCACTGATGATTCTATATATAGATCATAAGATAAACCACAAAGTTTACACGCACGAGTTTTTTGAGACAAATATTCATATAAATGTCCGCACATTTTAAAAGATATAATATTTTATTGAAAAAAATTTCATTAATTTGGTTATATCTAAAATAGTTTTGAACCCCTCACCAAGCAACAGTCAGACTTATGCATCTCATTGTGCTAATATCGAGAATCTAAAAATATCGATGATTTCCATAAGAAGCATGAGCATAATTTACGTTTGTTAGGATATGTACATGAAAAAGAATAAAGTGGTCAAACAGATAAGTTGTGTTCACTCTACGTAATATGATGTTTGACAACTCATTTAATCTAAAGAAGGATTAAACTAATTAATTAGTTCATTAATATGCAATATTTCATTTAAACATTGTGCTCTTCTTTGATGATTGGAAGTAGAGAAGAGTATGGTTATATCTTTTCAAGTAAATAACCCATCTAAAGTGGTGGATTGATACGAAGAGACTGCATGTGAAGGGGCTCCACTCATTGCTTTCTTTGTGATTGTGAAAGAAGAGAAGAATTAAGAAGATGTGCCGGAAAACTTGGCAAGTTTTAGTTATTGCCGTTTCTTGGTCTATTTCTCCACAATCACATTCATCACTCCAAATTGTCACACATGCAACATAAGAATCGATTTTGATTTTCTCCTACAAACACCTTCCTCATGAGATCAATAACTTTTATACTATAACTTGATTGGTTGTGCACTTGCAACTTTAGAGGTATACATTTATGCCCTGTCAATATCCTGTGAAGCAGGTGAGGGGGCCACCACGAGTTCAGCCGCAAATATCATTTTAGCAGGAAATCGCGTGAGGAGATTTGCAAGTGGGGGCCACATACGTTGCTTGAAAACTGTGTGAAAGGAATTGTACGTGGGGGCCATAAGTTTAGCTACTCTCGAATTCCGCGTGAAGAGCCCACGAACCTAGCGGTGTTTGGCCTGGATTCTCTGCTATATATAGTGGGTTCTTCCTAGGGTTTCGGTGTGCAAAGGGGGCGGAAAAACGTACAAGAACAGAAGAAAAGAAAAGTGCAGCAGCGTGCAGTTCTCCGGGGGCTTCGTGAAAGCACTCTAATGCCACTAGGAAAGAATCCCAGAGGGGGTGAATAGGGTTTATGCTAATCTAATCCGATTTATGCCAAATTAAAACTTATTAACAAATATATCCTAGCAAGAATGATATATTACAAATATATGTGCAAGTATATATAAATAACACAAGGATAAACAATATAGTGGATGAAATAGACAAGATGAATAGGCGATATAAGCAATGAGCACAAGTATAAATAAAAGCCAATGCAAGCTCAAACACAATCAAATGATCACGGAGTTCGGACCTTCCGTCCTACGTTTCTGCTCCCCACTCTCGGGGAGAAATCAACTACACAACCAGGTTTTCAACGCTCACCCAAATAACGTATTACACCTCAAAATTCGATTTTCTAGCTCACCGAAAACTTTACAATCACTCACACTGTAAAGACACTAACTACCACCTCAAGTGTTGGTCTCTAGCCCGTGTCTCCCTCAAGTGTTAGGAATTACAACCTCTCTCTAGGCATTACCACCTACCCCACTCCCCTTGGGACGATCCCGTCTCTCACCACACACTCCTCTTGGTGTACTAGTGTATTACAAGGTGAACCTCACAATTTAGGCACACAACAAATGATTGTTCTCTAAACTAGGTGAGAACTCAATTAAGCACAGCTCAAAGTTACAATCTCTCACAACCCCAATTATACTATGTATAAAATACTATAAGCTCAAGTGGGTGTGTGTAATAATGAGATTTAATAAAAAAAAAATCAAACTAAACTCAATTATGAAAATCTAGCTTATAGAGATGATAATGAACAAACAATGTAAATACAAAGCTAAAAATTGAGTTTAGAAAACTTCTCTATAGATAACAAGAGAGGGGGAGAAGAGTGAATGCTCAAACACTAATAGATGATCTCCACTTGCTCTTGTGAAATTGTCTTCACAAACGAAACACTTAAAAAAGGCTTAAACACCTTTAAACAAACTAAATAAACTTTTAAAACCATTGTAAAACTTTTCTCTTAAGTAAATAGAACTGAGGATATGTGGGGGTATTTATAGGAAACCCCAAAGATCAAGAAACCTCAACAAAAAGACCAAAAAACCAAAACATGATAAAGGCTAAAAAAACTAGCCGTTATGCCATCAGTCGACTGACGGCTTCCATCAGTCGACCGATGAGCTGACTGTTAGAGGTATTTTCCAGCTCATCAATCGACTGTCAACCTTATCAGTCGACTCATGATCTCATTAGTCGATTGGTCAGTCGACCAAATAAAACAGAAAGTATTTGACATTCCAGGCGATTTCTTCAGTCGACTCATCAGTCGACTGACCAGTCGACTGATAACAGGTTATCAGCCTATTTTGAAACAAAAATCTGATTTTCAAACTGCCTTTAAAAATAGCAAATAAAATCAGAAAAATATGAAATTTTGAAAAATGATTGTAGACATGATAATAAACATGCTACAAAAAGTGGTTTTTAAAAATCACCTCCCATTTGTAAAATATCATAATTTTGTAAATATGTCCAAAACATGAAAACATGAGATACTTGAATTTTAATGTTTTGACATAAGCCAAGTTTGACGGGACTGTTAGGGAGTTGTATGATATGAGATATGTTCTTTCCTTGAGGAAGAACTTGATCTCGATTGGAGCTTTGGTTGGAGTGGGTCTGAATGTTCAAATTGAGGATACGATTCTCAAGATTGTGGAAGACTCTTAGATTGTGATGAAGGGTGTCCGGAGGACTAATTTTTATTACTTGACTGGAGGTATAGTGGCAGGTGAAGAAGTAGCAACTTCTATTGATTCGACTAGATTGTGGTATTTGGGGCTTGGCCATTCCAGTATTGATTCCTTACATAGATTGAAAAAGGGTGCGAAGATCTATAGTTTGAAGTCTAGTGAACATGTTGATGTGAGCAAAAAGACCAAGGTGAAGTTTGACACCTCTATTCACCGTACAGAGGGACTTTCAGATGGGGTTCACATGGATGTTTGGGGGCCTTCCAAGGAGGCATCATTGGGAGGAAATAGATATTTGGTTTCCTTTATTGGTGGTTATTCTAGGCGTGTTTGGGTTGCAACCAAATCCTTTTGGATAAAATCCTAGTAGTCTCTAACAAATTGAAGAAGTGTGAGATTGGCAGAAATGTGAAGGTACTTCATTCAGGTTTTGGTGGGAGGTACAAGATGGACCTGTTTCTGTTTTGGAGCCAAGCTCATGGCATTTCGAGAAACTTCGTTGGAAAGGAAATCTTGGGACAACTAGATAGGGTGATAAATTTAGAGAACCGTACCTTGCTGGAGGAGAATCAATGTTTGTTATCAAGCAATGGTCTGCAGAAGAGTTTCTGGACTGAGGCTTCGATATATTTGGGTTATCCTATTAAAAAGTTATCAACTGCTATGATAGGAGCTAAAACTCAACTGGGTGTTTGGTCTGATAGTGTCACTTCGGTTGAGGCTTCGATGAGGGAGCTATTTGACTCTCAGTAGGTAGAGAGTTTTAGACAGACTTTAGATGTATCACAACGGGTGGAGAGTGATGCTACTCCATATTGGATGGAGATTACTCCACATACTCTTGATCATACTGTATCGTTTAGGATTCCAGCTGAGGTGACACAGTTTGGGGATCAATTAGTTTTGGATACAGATGATGAGTTAGGTTTTGATTCGAGTGCAGCTGATAGATGTAGTTTAGAAATGGCCATTGGTTCACATCAGGTGAAGGTATTTGATTTGTTACAATTTGAGGCCATTCGAGGTGCTATCAGCCATAGAGTTGATGATATTGGAGAAGGGCTGCGAACTCTTCTATTGGATTGAGGTCGTTCGCGGCCATTTTGGCGAACTATGTGAATGTTGGATTCCTTGGGTAAGAGGATACGTAGGTAGTCTTTATGATGTAGCCGATTTGATGGGTTGATACCGACATTTGGAGGTGTTCACATTCTCGTTTGGGTCTCGACTTGTTGTGGATTGAGTCTGTTATCATGAATTATTTTACTTCGTACTGGACGCAACAAGTGAGACATTTGTTTTAGTTGGTGCCGGCTCAGTTTTGGAAAAACTTCACTGAGGTGGAGAATTATGAAGCACGTGGGGGGCCACCACGAGTTCAGCCGCAATTATCATTTTAGAAGGAAATCGCATGAGGAGATTTGTAAGTGGGGGCCATACACGTTGCTTGAAAACCGTGTGAAAGGAATTGTACGTGGGGGCCACGAGTTTAGCTGCTCTTGGATTCCGCGTGAAGAGCCCACGAACCTAGGGGTTTTTGGCCTGGATTCTCTGCTATATATAGTGGGTTCTTCCTAGGGTTTTAGTGTGCAAAGGGGGCGGAAAAAGGTGCAAGAACAGAAGAAAAGAAAAGTACAACGATGTGTAGTTCTCCTGGGGTTTCATGGCAGGCAGAGGAGAAAAATTGCAGAGAAAAGTCGGCTGTGTGTTTTTTCTTAGGCTGCGTGCAACAGGAGAAACATAGGTTTTTTTGGTTGTCTGTGAGAGATTTGAGAGTTAGTTTGATGGTTTAATTTGTGTGATTATAAACCCATTTGTATTCTCTTTCTCTAATTGTAGATCCTCCCCCTCCTTTCCCGTGGATGTAGACAATTTGCCAAACCACATAAAACTTGTGTGATTTGCTGTTTGTGGCCATTGTAATAGGTTATTAGGTTTCCTTGACAGATCAGTCTTAGAACTGATGGGAGGAAGAGTTGATATCTTACTTTGATGAGATATTCGCTTCAGATTCTTGTTTCCTTAGTAAAACAGGAATTCTTATTGCGATCTTTCTCTCTTATTATGCACCAGAAACTCTGCCGAAATTTCCACTGCACACAACATATCCGGCTAAAGAAAATTTCTATAAAGCAAATACCTCTTGCCATTCATTATTGGTAAAACTTACAACATCATCAGCTGAAGGAGGAAATAATTTAAGATCAAGCCTACATCCATATTTTCTATTATCCGAGAAGAGATTAACCCAATCCTTTTTTGGACCTTTTTCTCCATGACTATCATTTAGAATTATATTGTTTTTCTTAGAATTGATCCCATCATCAATTATAGGATTATCGTTTGAATTCACTTCAGCATGATAACTAACATCAGCCAAAGATTTAGTGTTAGCCTCAGCTGAAGAGTTAGCCACTAATGGTGATTTACTCAATCCAGGAGAATTATTGGAATATTATCACTACTATCTATATAACCAGCACATGAAAACCTAGATGTAGATGAAGAAGGTGACTTATTAAGATGACGAGCTTGGATTCCAGTCACAAAAGGAGCAAGTAGTGAATGTACTATAGTAATTGGAGTGGATCTATTAAGAATCTCGGCCATTTTCATCTTTAACTTTTCCCCCATTAGTCCCGTGCTCTCCATGATCCTAAAGCTTGAACTTGCATCATTTACAGCAAAATCAGGCTCAAGTTAGTCATAGAAGGATTTATAGCTCATAATCTAATTCTAAAAGAGATTTCCCCTCACTTTCTCTTCTTTTTACCCATAAAAATTTCAGCGGTGGTGCACGTTAGCGTAGAGGAGATCACATGCTGTCTTACTATTATGAAATCATTAAAATTAAGATGGCCAACAACTAAGAGCTAAGACAATGATATTGAAAATTTGGGTTGAATCTTTTCAATCCAGATATGATGCTTTTCCATGAGGAATTAATTGATTTTCATATGCTAGGTAAATATTTGGTGTTTTTTTTGCTTATATATTTTTATTTCCTTTTCTTTTTTTTCTCTTTTTTGTTTGTCTTCTTCATTTCTAGTTGATTGAATGAAGTAGGGTGTGGCTCTTGAACTCTTCCATTTCTAAAGAAAACTTGTACATTCTCAAAATAAAGAAAATATAATTTTTCCTCAACAAATAAATTTTTATTAAAATAAGAAAGAAAAAAGTTCCCAAGGAGGGAGACAAACATACACCCAAAAAAGTTACATGAAAAAAATTAGAGAAAAACTGAGAAGCCTTGACCTATTTACCAAGAAATAAGAATAAAGTTTAATCTTATCAATCACCAAACCTTCAACACAAAAATTATTTTTGAAAACTAAATCATTCTGACCGTTCTACATGAACCACACTGAAACAAAACACAAAACCATCTATGACTTTCCATCAACCGATACATGCTTCTCTCCATGCCATTGAATAATAAAATAGAAAGAGAAATCTAACCATTAAAGAATTTCACCTAAAACCTCCGAAGCCCTGTATTCGATTGGAGAATGGAAACAATCTTTGAGAACTCCAAAATAATGTGGGCAAAATGTATGAGCCAAAAGAAAGGACAATGCCTCTACTCTCCAAATAAGATTTGCTAGGGATACTATCAATAACAACAAGCCAAATTAAATGAAATATTAGATCTTTGGGAGACATAATTTTTCTAAATTAACCTCGACCAAGTAGAGGAAAAATTAAATCTGTAGGATTCTAAACTATTGACTGCTGACAACATACACTCCTTCAGAATTTGATGTCCACTGAATGAGATTCTTCATAGTCAAATTGAAAAGCACATCATCAAACAAACTCACAAAGTTCTCTAATTTTTCTTCTCCCATGCAAAAAGTCTCTTTCTAAATTGAATATACCAACATACATCACCATTCTCAGGGAGTTAACGGTCTTTTACTAATCACCCTTTATTAGATGAGATGGAAAAATGTCTTTCAAGGAATATTCAGTAGCCAAGGATCTTTCCAAAACCAAATGTGGCTACCATCACCCGACTACCCAATGAAATTTGGATAGCCTCACAATAGCAATACATGCTAAATGCAGAGCAAATTAGGAGAAAAGAATATCTATCTTTATTGATATTGCTATTTATTTATACAATATGAACATAATTGTTCTACTACTATACCCAATATGAAACTAAACAAGAGTACCCTATATACAATAGTTAACACTCCTCCTCAAACTACAATTGGGTTGACTAATGGTAGTTTACCAAGAAATGAATGTCGATGTATTGTATGAGCTTTGCTGAATAGATCTGCTAGCTGAAGATCAGTGTTCACATAAGGAAGTGAGATAGTGCCAGCCATAAAATGATGATGAGTAAAGTGACAGTCAATCTTAAAATGCTTCGTTCATTCATGAAATACTGGATTGCTGGTAACTTTGATGGCGCTCATGTTGTCACAAAGAAGATGCCAGGGCATGATATTCTGATTCTGCAGTAGAGCAAGGGACAACGTCTTGTTTCTTGGATTTTTAAGGGATGAGGGAGTCAACCAGAAATATATAATAATTGGTAGTGTATCATCGGTCTGTAGTGTCGCATACCCAGTCTGCATCACTATTGACATTGAGAATGAGTGATGATGAAGGTAAAAAGAATAGCGCCCTCCCTGGAGTCTCATGAAGCTAGTGTAAAATACGAAGTAGTGTGGCTTGGTGAGAGGAATGTGGAGCAGCAACAAACTGATTGAGCACATGAATGACATGTGAAATTTTAGGTCTGGTGATGGTGAGGTATACTAAACTCCTTATGAGATGTTGATATTGTATAGCATTAGGTAGTGGGTCACCGTCAATGGCTTTGAGCTTCACATTCAATTCAAGAGGCGTCCGAGCTGGTTTAGGATCTGTTAGGTCGGCATAATTTATAATGTTCTTAGTAAACTTCCACTGAGAGAGATTGTAGCCACGTGGAGTCTGGTTGATCTCCAGTCCGAAAAAAGTAATGTAAGCCATTAAGATCTTTTATCTCAAACTCTTGTTGGAGGTGAGATTTGATTTGGATGATGGTTGATAGATTGTCACCAGTGATGATCATCCATCAACATATAAGAGTAAGATTGTGTGTTGTCCATTAGAGGAAGAGATGAACATGGTCTGATCATTCACACTAGAAAGGAAGCCTGGTAGTTGCATGACCTGTGTGAATCGAGCGAACCATGCACGAGGTGCATGTTTGAGGCCATAGAGGGTTCATCGTAGGTGGAAAACAAGAACCTTGGAGTTAGGAAGTCTGGCAGTTAGAGTCATGTAGATGTTCTTAGTGAGATGTCCATGTAAGAGGATATTTTTGACATCCACTTGGTACAATGGCCATTGTTTGGCAACAACAACAATGAGTAGTTTGCGACCAGTGGTTATTTTGACAAATGGAGCAAATGTCTCATCATAGTCCATTCCGTATTGTTGTTTGAAGCCTTGAGAAACTAACCGACCCTTGTGGAGCTCAATGGTTTCATCCTCTTTGGGCTTGACCTTGTAGGTCCACTTGCAACTAATGAGGGTTTTCTCAGAGGAAGAAATGTGAGACCCCATGCGTGGGTTTGTTAGAGATCTGTTAGTTAATCTATCATTGCCTGTTGCCACTGAGATACTTAACTACGTCATGATAAGAATAAGGTTCCACATAATCTGATGTCATCATATTTATGGTGTGAAAGGTAATGGAGGTAAAATTAGGGTCACGATATTTTAATGGTGGTTGGTGATCACGTGAGGGATATCTCAGTTCAGGTGTGACTTCATTGATATGTGGTTCAAATGAGGAGGTTGATGGAGGGAATGATTGATCCATTACAATAGGAGTGGGATCAGGACTGGCCACTTGCTCAGTGAGAGGACTATCTTCTGGACTTAGCTCTTGAGTGGGAATTGATGCGAAAGGATCATGTATTATTTTTAAAGTCAGTGTGTCAAGTTTAAAGAATGTGAGATCTACGAGATTAGAAGGTGGCGAGGGTACTGGTGAGAGTGTAGAGCATAGCACGGTAGGTGTTCAAAAAAGGTTATATGTGGGGAGATGAGTAGTCGATCACTATGGAGATCATAGTAGCGATAGCCTTTATGATGAAGACTGTATGCAAGGAATACACACATGATGAAGCGAGGTGAAAGTTTGTTGCATTCCGAAGGTAAGAGTTGAACAAACATGTATAATCGAATACTTGAAGATGAGAGTAATTCGGTGGTGAGTAGTTATTGGAAGGGTGTAAGACCTTGGAGAGTGGATGATGGAGTGTGGTTGATGAGGTAGACACTCGTGAGGAGGACTTCAACTAGGAGCAGGGATCTAGTGGTTTCTAGGATATATCAGAGGCGTCGTTTGCTACATCATTTTATTGATGGGCATATGGATAGGATAATTGAGAAAGAGTTTCTTAGGATGCTAAGAATTCTGTGAAATGATGGGATGTGTATTCCCTCTTGAGTCTGAACGTAAAGTTTTGATGTGGGAGAAGAATTGTGTTCGGATTAGTGAAGTTCTTGTAGATTTCAAAAGCATCAAATTTATTTTTCATCAAGTAAATCTAGGTAAAATGCGAGTGATCATCGATAAATAGAATGTAGTAGCGATTTGACCACAAGAGGTGTGTGGGGATGACCCCTAGATGTCGGTGTGAATATGTTCGAAAGGTGCAGATGTATTTTTATTACTTATGTGAAAAGAAAGGGCCTAGTGTTTTTCCAACTTACAGCTAGTACAAGGAGACAATACATCTGTGGAAAAGATTCCTAGTTTTCCAGTTGAGCAAAGAGTACAAAGATGAGAAATGGATAGGTGACCGTGGCGACGATGCTAGAGATCGCAGGCGGTGGGTTTGAAGTTGAGAAGGTGGATAACAGAAGTAGTCGGAACAGGTAAAATAAGCTTATCCATGTAGTATCGGCCACCGAGATTACGATTAGTCCCAATCATTTTCCCAGTGCGAGGATCCTGTATGACACAAGGAGCAACGAATGTAGCGATATAATTGTGTGAAGTAATTTTGGAGACAGATATGTGGTGAGGTTAAGACTAGTGTTTTGTTGTGAGCGGAGCTTTCCGTGGATGAATAGTATTCTATGGATGAACAATGTCATTATGCCAAGCGGCGAGATTATGGCTAGGATTTTCGTGTGAGCAGAGGTCGTGAGCGATGAGGCGGTGCATCAAGGTTGAATTCGGTGTCGAGGACGCCAAGGGGAAGCACAAAGTTTTTAGCAAAACCCCCTTGGTGGCTCGATGTAGAGGAAGAAGAAAGAGATCCCTTTAGGATCAAAAGGATGGCTCTGATACTACATTAAATGCAGAGCAAATGAGGAGAAAAGGATATCTATCTTTATTGATATTGCTGTCTATTATACAATGCGAACACAATTATTCTACTGCTCTACCTAATGTGGGACTAAACAAGAGTACTCTATATACAATATTTAACAGTACCAGCCTCAAAATTTCCTACAGAAAAAGTTTACTTTTCATGCCAAAGGATACCTTTGAGAAAATCAAGAGAGCTGGGGTACCATTCATTGGTGTCCCAATTATCCTTCTCCAGTAAAAGTTTCTGCCACAATGAATCACGTTCAATCACAAAATGCCACAATCACAAAATGCCACCACCATTTATAGAGTAATGCAATGCTAATGTGCTCAATACTACGAACACTAAGGCCACCATGATTTTAAGCAAGCTGCACTTGGGACCATCTCACCTTGCACAAACTTCTCTTTAACTTGCTGCGACCCCATGAGAGCTACCGCTGAATCTTCTCAAGTTCATTGTGAACACCCACAAGGACCTTGAATAAAGAGAGGCATAGTATATAGGTAAATTCACCAAAGCTGAATTAATTATGTTAGTCGTCCTCCCATATATAGAAATGTGATTCTATCTCCAAGATGATAATTTGATCAAAAATTATTATCAAACACCCTGCTACAACTATTGGGAATTTTAGTCTCCACGCCTACTATGATTTGCGCAACTTGGAAGCCAACCAGAATCAACAAGATATAAAACAATCATAATTAAGAAGAAAGAACAACGATATTTATATAGTTCGGTCGACCAACTTTGACTTACGTCCACGGGACAATAATATGAGAAATCCACTATGTATCAGGGAGAACTACAAGAGAAAACACTCAATTCTCATCTCTCAATCTCTCAACCTCACATACATAATCAACTCTCATATTCTCTTCGAAGCCCTCTCATTATAATATTTTGAATGGACAAAGACTGCGAAACCCTCTTCTAATGATGTAATCTTTTGCACGGACAAAGACTACGAAACCCTCGCCTCTCGCACAATATTCTTGAATCAGGCTACCCCTCTGCTAACCCTAGATTACAAGAATATTGGCTCTCTTACTTCTCATCTTCTTAGTTTTTTCTCAAACAATAGAAGAATATTTGTAGAAAAAAACCCAAATTCTATTTCTAGTCTAAATTCCTAATTAGAATAGGATTCAAACACCTAATCATGATGAGACCCAATCTTCTAATCATGATAGATCTCTAACCCTATCTAATTCTTATAAAGTTATACAAAGAATCGATGACACAATCCAAACAATCTTCACCTTGGATTTGATTCCCAAACTCCCTTGAAGATATATCATCGTCGTTTTGAAACTTTGCCTCTCCCGCTAGAGTTTTCGATTTCTTTCGCACTTCAAATCGAAGCACCTGCACTCCAATTGGGATGCTCCTATAACCCTCACTTTCATCTGTCTTGATGTGGCGTCTCCACCTCTCTTGTGTATAAAGAGATCTTCGCCACCTCTGATATTAGAAGCAAATCAACCATGCTTCTCCTCCCAAACTAAACTTGACAGTAGCCTTCACCCACTTGCTGTCCTTGTGCTCCACCTACATCGCTCATCTCGAATCATATTGGTGCACCTCTCCTACTCCATACTATGAGCCAGATGCCTCTATCTCCTTCATCACTTGGTTTGGACCGAATATGAGTGCTAATTGTCTTCAAGTCCAATGCTACCATCTCCATCTCCCTGTGTATCACTCGATCATTCCCACTTGCAAGCTCTGCCTAATCTGGCATTGGCCTCATCGAGTCTACACACCAACCAACTATTGCTTCCGCGATGACTCTAAATAATTAAATGCTGACAACTCTACTGCTAGAATCACATCTAATTATCTACACTAGTCTCACCCGTCGCATACTTATTTACCCTATCTGTTATCAGATTTGTCTTACCATCACCATCAAAACTTTTTATCACTTTCTAAATAATCTACGTAAAATCTAAAAAATCAAACCCTCCCATCGCATTCAGAGCAGTCCAAAACCTAGGATTCAACTCCTGGATTGTTGAAATCTACCTCCAAACCCTCGATTAGGAAACAAATTAATCTGCACCATTAGAGTTGATTTAATAATTTTTAACCAACCCCTCTCCCACGTGAACAATATTCTCGTTGCTACAGCATTCGCGTACTATAGTACCTTCTTTTTTCATTTTCTTTTTCTTCTTCTTGATTCTTGTAAACCCGATCTTTAATCCCGCATGACGACAACTTCTATCTTAAAAACTAACTCCCGGATTCATCACCAATATTGCACTGATACCACTTGTTGGATATTTTAGTCTCTCCGCCTACTACAATTTGTGCAACTTGGAAGCCAACCACAATCAATAAGAGTATCAAACAATCACAATCAAGAAGAAAGAACACTGAAATTTACGTAGCTCGGTTGACCAACTTCGACCTACGTCCACAGGGAAACAATATGAGAAATCCACTATGTATCAGGGAGAACTACAAGTAAAACCACTCAACTATTGTCTCTCAATCTCTCAACCTCACATACATAATCAATTCTCATATTCTTTCTGAAATCTGCTTCTTACAATCTTTTGAATGGATAAAGACTGTGAGATCCTCTTCCAATGATGTAACCTTTTACACAAACAAAGACTACGAAATCCTTGCCCCTCATACAATATTCTTGAATCAGGCTACACCCTCTGCTAACCCTAAATTACTAGAATATTGACTCTCTACTTCTCATCTTCTTAGTTTTTCCTCCAACAATAGAAGAATATATATAGGGAAACCAAAATCCTATCTCTAGTCTAACTTCCTAATTAGAATAGGATTCAAACTCCTAATCATGATGAGACTCGATCTCCTAATTATGATAGATCTCTAATCTTATCTAATTCTTATGAAGTTATACAAAGAATCAAAGTCACAATCCCAACAACAACTATTCCTCTTTGGACAAAGGGAAACCTAAATATTTTAAAGAAAGAGTAGCAGACCTGCATCGAAGAGCTTAATTGAGACAAAAATTTCTCCTTACCTGATTGCTTATCTATACAGTAAAGGCTTGTGAAAGTGGTGTCATTGATGAGCTGGAGATGATTGATACTACATTGATTCAGTCCAATGCGAGCCATCGGCATAACCCAAGCTCCACTACTCTCACCAGCAATTCATTCATACCTTCAACCACCAACTTAAACAGAAAGGAAGTATAGCATGCTTGCATCGAAGAACTTGTGAAAAAAAAGTGTATTAGTAAACCCCTAACCATGTGGGGTTAATTCTTTTTAACTCATCCAGAAGAGTTATCTTTAACTCTTTTGTAATTGGTATATTTACAAATTAAGACGGGTTAATTAAATTCATTTTATTTCATATGTAATTGGTAAATTTACAAATTTTGTGTTTCACGTTGCGAGTTAATTAAATCTCGTTGACTCTTCACTTAAACCACTGTCGAGCAACACCATTATCTTTCCATTCTTCGTTAAGTTATGTAGAGGCAACCCATTGTAAACCCATTAAGCCATAAACCTACCTATTAATATTTCAACGTACAAGCTTAAAATTGACCCAAACATCCATACATATTACGAATATACATAATTAGAAACACATCACACATCACATTGATTAGACAACAACCTGTTAACCAGAAAAAAAATGAAAAATGAAAAGAAAAAGAAGCTAGACAACAACCTAGTTCCACTTCCAAATTATTCAAACAACAAAACAAGGACAACTTCTACCCCTTTCACTCGTTGGTAATAGTAGAGGATGTTGAAGAGGCATCATCATCATCACCTCCCCCTCCATTACCACGCCCACGTCCACGCCCCCTACCACGACCTCGACCTCTTCCTTGACCACGACCAGCCTCAACACCACGACCACCACCATGACCACGGGCATGGCCAACGTAAATTTGCCTCCAATGGAAACTACGATGACAAGCACAGTTTCGACACCTGAGCAGATGAGGCCTTTCTTGATCCTCAACAAAGCGCAAACAACCATCAACTTGATGATGACCAGTTCCCATCGTTTGATTCTTGAGGCAAACACCATAGATTATGTTTATTATGGTCTCCTCCATCTCCAACTCCATGCTTAATTTCTCTCACTCGCTCACTCCCTCGCTCACTTTGGAGACTGTTATATAGCCCTAAACATTGGTTAAATTACGTACAGAGGCACAGGTTTTTTATTATTTAAAAGATTGCCACTGTTTAAGTGTTGGCTTAGCTATATTAAGCATTTTAAATATGTTAGATTAGTTAAAGTTAGAAAATACATTTGTTCTGTCTAGGGTTATAATTGGGATAAGAAAAGGTGTATTAGGGTTACAAAATCACGTGATACCTCATATGAGTATGTTGGCCTTCTCTTGCATGAATTGTATCGCCAACTTTCTTTACTTACTTGAACGGTTACAACATTAACTTCTCTTTTTTGTCTAACATAAGATTTTGTGAGTATGAATTTTTCAAAGATAGATAAGTCCAAAATTGTTGTTGAAAAGTAATTATACGTTGCACAACATCCTTGTGTTAGCATGTACATCCAAAATTTGGCACTTTTGAATTGTTACCTTTTGAACTTATTCATAATGGCTTGTTTTTGTAAAGATAATTAATGTTAAGAGATTTTAACGCAACTTTATTCTGAAAAAAATATTATTCATAAAAAAAAATTGAACAATCAACATTCGGTTGCATGTGAATTTTCATGAATTTCTAGTTTGATATGTATTCATGTACAACTTATAGATGACTTTATTTTCATTATGGAAATTTTATGGAAATTTTAAACTATCCAAAAATAAGTAAAATTTAAAGAAGTAATCAATATTTTGACATTTTGTTAGACGCGTGGGTGTAGATTCACATCTAGATTGAGAAAGTCGTGATAACAGATCAAGCTGTTATAAGCTTCTACAACCATAATCAATCTAACAGTTGGAGCAGTTAGGCGTAGGTTAGAATGCGATCTTTCTTTCTAACTTGTGCCATCTGCTGAGATCAAAAATGGCAAAGAAAAAGAAGATTAGCGGGAAAAAATTCTTTCAATCGGTCTTCGAGCTACGAATCCAACTTCGTCTTCTCCAGCTAATCAATTCAATGATAGTATTGTGGAGTTTGATGAAGATTTGACCTCAATTGAAATGTGATCACTTGGTCCTAAGAGGGAGAAGAAGAAGAAATCTATGAGTAAAATTTTTAAAGCTGCTGCTCCTTTGATTGATCCTCTAAGGTCAAGTTTTAAATCTCATCTTCTTTCCAATTCTCAAAGTGGCATTGTCAAATCTGCTAGGATTCTTTTCTTAGGCGGAGGAAGTTGATTTAGAGAAGGATTCTCTATGTTCTTTCTCTCCTCCTGTTTTGAGGAAGGCTGAAGGTGATTCTCCATTAAAATCTGATTTGAATTTTGATCCAGTTATTGTTTCATCAATATCCGATGATAAGGTTATCAGAGATAACTCTCCATTGAATCCTGTTTTTGTTTCTGATTCTGTTAACGATTCTTTGATTTTTGCTATTAAGAAGATGAACTCTGATATGCCTAATGTTGAGCCAAACTCTAGTAACCTAGCTTCTCCATCTGATCCTGTTTCTCATGATAAGATTCAGGATAAAAATAAGAAAAGCTGCGTAAATTTGTTTGCTGATAATAGAAAGTCTGGAAGTGGATTAAATTTGGATTTTATGCCATCTGATTCTAATGATGCTGTGATTTTTGATGATGATGAATGGAAAGAAGGGTGTTCAATTTAGGAATTTTCTCTTGTTGGCCAAGTTTTAGGATTAAATGTTAGGTTCAAGGTAATGGAGAATTTTATTCAAAAAATCTGGATGAATAAAGCAATGCGTGAAATCTGCTTACTTAGGGCTGGTTTATTCCTTTTCAAATTTAGGAATAAAGATGATATGAATGATATCCTAGCCAGTGGTCTTTGGTTTTTTGGATCTAGACCCTTCTTGCTTAAACCCTAGAATAATGGAGATGTAGTTGATATGGTTAATTCTTGTACCTATCCTATGTGGATACAACTTCCTGCACTTAGGCTCAATCTATAGAATGCTAAATGTATTAGTAAAATCTCCAGTCTTATTGGTAGGCCCATCACTACTGATAAACTCACTACAAATAGACAAAGACTAGCCTATTCTAGAGTCTTAATTGAAGTGGATTTAAACCTACTACCCTCCCTGATTAGATTAAAATTCAAGGTCTAAATGGCAAACAATATCAACAAAAGGTGATTTATGAAATGAAACCAAGATGGTATGATTAGTGTAAGCAAGTGGGACATGATACTTTACATTGTTGGAGGCAAGCTAAATCACAAAAGTGGGTCTCTAAGCAAAAAAATGATATTCCTGGTAATAATGTAGCCTCCAAGGTGATTCAGGCAAGTAATGTTGTGCAGGCTGATACTCAGGCTTTAAATGTAAATGGAGTTGGTATTAAACTAGATAAAGGTAAACCTGTATTGATTACCCCTGGGAAAGAAGCTTAACAAACTGGAAACCATGTGCATGTTGTGCATGTTCCAGATTCAGGAAATATTGTTTCTCAACTTGGAAAATCTTGAGAGATATCTGTTAAGAATGTAGCCTCCAAGATGAATCTGGCAAACAAATATGTGTAGGCTGATATAGCTATAAATGAAGATTTCCTAGCTGATATAGCTGTAAATTAAGATTTCTTGGTAAAAGGTAAATCTGTGATGATTACTCCTGGAAATGAAGCTCAATTTACTAGAAATCTCACTGTGCATGTTGTGCACGTTCCAGATTCTGTGAATGGTAATGTTTCCCTACCTGGAAAATTCTGGGAGATAAATGCACCACATACTAAAAATTCCTGGGTGAAAATTCCTAGAAAGGGGCTAGCTATTCAGGCTGGTGACATCACTCAACTATCCATGCCTAGTAAATTACAAGCCGAAAAACCCTGGATTCAAGTCCAAAACAACAGAAACAAACCTGACTTTGCAAAATTTTCTCTCCTTTGATAAATATGACAAGTTATATTAATCCCTCTTCAGTTGATAGAGGGGGTTCACTCTGACGAACTTATGTTTTTAGAATGTAGGGGTTTGAATAAACCCCTTAAGCAGAAATTGGTGAAGTAGTATATATCACAATATCATCTTTCTTTCCTTTCCTTAGGGCCTGTTTGTTTGCCTAAAAAAGTGGGAAATCAAAGAATAGAAAAACTTGTATTATGGTTGTTTGGTTGGCTAAAAAAAGAAGAAAATCAAAGAATAGGAGATGAGATGAGATGAGTTGTCACCATATTATTGGATGATGTAAGTGATTTTTTAAGAAAACTTGTTTTGAGATTATTTGGTTGCTTTAAAAAAGGAAATGTATTATAAGAAACCTATTTGCTATAAGAAAATGGATGAGATGAGATGAGTTGTCATTATATTATTGCATGATGTGACCCACACTTAAGGAAATCAATTTCCTTGGTTTTTTTGAGAAAATGGGTGAAAATAAAATGTTAATGAGATAAGATGAGTTATCACTATATTATTGGATGATGTGAGTGATTTTTAAAGATGAGATGAGATAAATTGGATGATGTGACCTATTTCTGGTATTTGGTTTATTTTTAAAAGTAAGAAAAGAGATGAGATGTGATAAGTTGGTGGATAAAAATAATATTTTATTGATAAAAGTGTATAGATTTCCTTTTCTTGGGGTGAGTTTTAGGGATAGAAATGGATAAAAATAACATTTTAATGAAAAAAGTACAAAAATTTCCTTTTTGGTTTTTAGGAAACCAATCAAATAGCCTCTTACTTGAAACAAAAATAAAGGGGATTATTCTACCTGAAATTGCAAAGAGGCTTGCAAATCATT
>BQKN01000559.1:0-72709 GCA_022839385.1 Asparagus kiusianus
TCGGTTCTTCCTTCATGACCCGCGATGAGGTCAATCCGGGATACAGAAAACATAAATTCTCACCCCCGAAGAAAGAGGCCGCGGGGGACGATGTCGTAGGAGCCTCTTCCTCGCTATGCTGCAAGCGGGAGCGACTCCTGGAAGGTCGAGATCGACGGGGAGACATCAAGAACCTGCAATAAAAAGCAGTACATCAGGTACAATATACAGACGCGAAATATTGAAAAAGGGAAATTAAGCACTTGAACTAAAATCCTATAAATAAATAGGATTTCATAGTTGAAGTCTAATTAAACCTACAAATTTCGTGCACGCGAAACGATAATTGTCGTTTTCGCAGTGAATTTTGGTGAAATACCCAAAATACCCCCCGTGATCAAGGCCAAGTTCAGGTCAAGGACACGCGTGATCCGGGTTATGGTCATCATATTCGATCATCTAACACCCCGGTACCCACAATTTTGATTAAATTTTGCAAATAAGCCCTTTTGTAGAATTTAGCCAATTTTACATAAAAACCCCTCTACAAATTTTTGGTTTGATCTCCACATGCCTTTATCAAAAATTTGATCATGAGCTTGGGGTCTAAACTCCTTGAATTTTAGCCTCAAATTCTCTGATTTTTGCAAATAAGCCCCTCTAAAACATTTATGGGCTGTTTTGCAAATAAACCCCTCAAACAATTCTTTGATCCTCTTGCATAAAGCACCCCCCCCACATCTTTTCATCAAATGGACATAGATCCAAAGCCCTAAAATTTCAGTTACATTTCGGCAAATAAACCCCCACGAATTTTGTAAATAAGCCCCCCAAAGTTTCGGCCATTGCCTCTTTTGCACAAAACACCCCAAAAATATTGTGCATACATAACCCCTATCCTACTACAAGCATAAAGATACAATCTTTACAAAAAAATCAGAGGATTGTGGAGGGGAACTTACCCAAATCAAGAGGTGTAGCAACCCTAGTTTCAAGGGCCAAGATCCGAGCTTGGAGAGGGAGAATGAAACCCTAATTGGAGGAAGCAATTCCGGTCAATGGGTACCCGCCAAAAATCCAAAATTCCTTGAAAGGTTGATGGGTTCTTAAGAGCAAATCAATGGAGGAAGAAGGAGGAAGAAGAAGGATAAGAGGGAATCTCTCTTGAAAATTCAAATGAGGGAGGAATAAAACAAGTGGGGAAAAGGACAAAAGAGAGGGGGGGACCAAAAGAAAAGGGAGACACCCCTAAGGGTGTCTCGGCAAAACCGAGACACCCCAAGGGTGTCTCGGCTTTGCCGAGACACCTCATGGGTGTCTCGGCAATGCCGAGACACCCCATGGGTGTCTCGGCCTTGCCGAGACACCCGGGGGGTGTTTGACCCAGTTTTGACCCCCCTGTGATATTCTTACCCCCCGATGTTTCCACAAAAGTTGATTTTCTTCGCCGACGGTTGAAAATATGGATGAATTCTACAAGTCAGCTTTCGACGGTTCGAAACCCCAGAGTAGACGCCGGTCAACGCGTAACCCTGGGTCAACGCCATTCAGCGCGTTACGATCAAAGTCAAACGCCATTCAGCGCGTTGCAACACAAGTCAGCGGGCGGCGATTTGAAACCCTAGGGTGGACGCCGGTCAACGCTTAACCCTAGGTCAACGTCGGTCAGCGTGTTGCAACACAAGTCAGCGGGCGGCGATTTGAAACCCTAAGGTGGACGCCGGTCAACGCGTAACCCTAGGTCAACGTTGTTTAGCGTGTTGCGACAAAAGTCAACACGTGACGACAAAAGTCAACACATGACGACAAAAGTCAACCCATGCGGATTTGAAACCCTAGGGTAGACGCCGGTCAACACGTAACCCTAGGTCAACGCCGGTCAGCGCGTTGCGACAAAAGTCAACACGTGGCGACAAAAGTCAACGCGTGACGACAAAAGTCAACCCATGCGGATTTGAAACCCTAGGGTAGATGCCGGTCAACGCGTAACCCTAGGTCAACGCCGGTCAGCGCGTTGCAACAAAAGTCAACACGTGACGACAAAAGTCAACGCGTGACGACAAAAGTCAACGCGTGACGACAAAAGTCAACCCAGGCGGATTTGAAACCCTAGGATAGACGCCGGTCAACGCGTAACCCTGGGTCAACGCCATTCAGCGTGTTGCATCAAAAGTCAACGCCAATCAGTGCGGTGCGACAAAAAGTCAACCTGCAGCGATCCGAAACCCCAAGTCAGCACAGTGTGACAGGGATAGTAAGTTCAAAAGTCAACCAAATGATACGAGTCAAACTCAACTCACCAGCTTTAGACTCGAGACTCCGACGACGGCCAGGCGATAAACGCAGCGCCGGAACAACTTCGGTTATTCGACAAAGCACCGGATAAACCAAAAATCGAAGGAGCCGAGAGTTGAAGCGAACCACAGGTCCTTTATGCCGACTGAAGGCTGGACCAATCATATCCAAAGTATTCCGGTCTCTTCTATAAAAGAAACGAGTCTAAAACACTTTGGAGGGGGTATCTGTAGGCATTAAAAATTGTCGATAGGTCCCCGCAAACATCTCAGTGTTAACGAACGACGATGAACGTCACTGCCTAGTTCACAAGAGTTCCATTGACATCGGTGAGCACCTAAAGTAAACCGACGGACTACGTGAGCCGACAGAATATCAGAATAACGGGGATACGGACTGACCGAGAACCCCGCAACCGCTGCAAACGGACCAACGCCCGTCGTGTCCTGCTCGCCCCATTGATAACCCAACTATTGGGATCTACAGAGCTCTTCGTCAGAATTCCAACGCATCCGAAATCACTCAAATCCGAGTTCGGACGAAAAGTCAACGGCGAATCAACGGCGAAACAACGGCAGACAGTCTCGGACTGAACCGAGGCACCCGCGGTGTCCCGGCGAGGTCGAAACACCCGAGGGGTGTCTTGGCAAAGCCAAGACACCCCAGGGCCGAGACACCCCTGGGGTGTCTCGGCCACGCCGAGACGCCCCGGAGGCGTCTTGAGTGTTTTCTACGGACACGTAGGCATCTTGAGCATTTTTTACGGACACGTAGGCGTCTTTGGGATTTTTTTACAGATAAGGTTTGTTACAATGGATAAGGCAGCCCCTAGGGTCTCCTCTTGGCCTATAAATAGACCCCTTGGGTCCTCATTCAAAGGGCGGATTTTTGGGAGAGCAAGGCTAGAGCTTTGGAGCTTAGAGCAAGATCTGAATTTTAAAGCAGCGAAGCCCTGCCGGAGCGAGGAGTGAGAGTTCTTCATCAACCCTTCGTCACCCGTCCCCTTGGTATTACCCTTCGCAGGTAATACTAAGAAGAGCTAGTGTCTCGTTTTAGCCGAGATATACACTTTAAACTTCTAGATCTCACGCGGATCGACGAAGTTCTGTTTCTATATCCCTTCGCGGATAGACGAAACTCTGCCGGATTCTTCCAAAACGGATCTGATTGACCGGCGGTCCACGGATATCAACATCCCCGTCACAGGAAAAAGACCCACGCAAGCGAGACCGCACCAAAATGGGATCTCGTGTTTATTTTCGATAAAGTTGTAATCTTGGTTTTATTGCACAAGTAGATCTTATAAAAAGATCGACTTTTCATTTGATTTTGTTGTAACGCTTGAAGTTGTAACAGATCTCAAAGCAATGAAAACAGCAACTTTTCCCGAAAACAAGGATGTTGGTTTGGAAAAGGTAGGTTAGAAAAATTATTCTGTGCATTGAACGGGACAGCGTTTCCCCTCGGAATTGCGGGTTTGATGCGGGAATAAAGTTTTGATTTCCGGGAGAGTTTCCTTGGTTCCAAGCAAAGTTAGGATGATTTCTCCAACCTGGATTGTAGGTTGGAGAAAATGGATCATTTCTGGGACGCTGGAATACCGCGTTCATCTGTTCTATTGCATGGTTGTTTCCTAGAAGAGGACATTCCTCTGAAACGTGGGTAGGAGACTGACAGTTATGACATCCCGGGGCAAAAATATGATTGATTTGAGCCGGAGCTCGTTCCTTAACTTCTAAGGATTCTAACCTCCGCATAATCGTCGCCATCTTCGCTTCAGAAGCAATGTTTGACTCCAGGGAAAGACCACTAGACTTAGATTGGGGAACTGATGAAACCTTGTCATCACAGTGTTCCCACTGCATTGTTTTTTCGGATAAACTCTCTAGAAATTCCCAAGCTTCATCTGCGTTTTTCCTCATAAAATCTCCCCGACAACGGCGCCAAAAACTTGATGCGACATAATTATGTACCAAAATTGCAAATACACAATTTATCAAGTTATAGTATAAAAAGATATCGATCCCACGAGGAAGGTGATTTTAAGAGATTATTAGACTTGGTTCTTATATTGTGTGCGTGACAAAAATAGGATTAAAGAATAAGTGTGATTGTGATGAGTGGTTGTTTTGATTTATGTGCAAGAGATAATAAATTGAATTTTAGAGAAGAAAGAATCAAGAATAAATGAAATCACAAGGCAAGAAAGAAGAATGAATAAAATCAAGAAATAAAACCAAGAATGAAAAGAAAATTTAAGAAAGTCAAGATGGAGGATTTAAAAGAGGTAAGAAATCTAGAATATAATCCACTAACCAATTTCAATTACAAAATATAAACTATTCTCTTTTTATCATAATTCAACTTAGATTTATTAAGCATAGATTATCAAGCCATTTAAGAAAAGTGTAACCTATCAAATTATCATCTAAGTCAAAATTACTATTTATGATAAGAACAACAACATGATAATAATCCTAGAATTCATAAGCATAACCTATCAAACCATTTAAGATAAGCATAGATTATCAAATTCTTTTTCTACCGATTAGTTTTCTAGTTGATTATCCTAAACATGAACATTTTAAGAGAAAGAGAATAATTCATACAATATAAAGGAAATTAAACTAGCATCATACAATTCTAAGATTCCTACAAGAATTAATTTCACATCTTAAGAAATAAAAACAAGAAAAAGAACTAATTACAAAAATAAAAAGAAAAGAAAAATCTAAACTATGAACAAGAAATAAATCTAACTACAAAGAATTAAAATCTAAACTATAAAATATATTACAAAAATTAAATGCAAGAAAATAAATCTACTCTACAAATTAAAGTGTAAAAAGAAATAAAAAGACAAGAAAATAAATCTACACTACAAGCATGAATTTAAATCTAACTAATAAGCAATAATAAAGAAATTACTAAAAAGAAATAAAAGAGAAAAGAAATGCAAACCTTCAAATTGCTCTTCATCTCCATCCTCATCATTCAACAAAGAGGAGAAAGAACAAATTTAAAGAGGAAAAAAATTATTTTTATTAATTGCAACTAAAGTTACAATTTTTGGAAGGCCTTCTCAATTAAGAGTAGCCCTCCTCTCCAAATGGAGTTACAAAATTTTTCACACCCCTAACCCCTCACTCTCTACCCCTATTTATAGTAATCATCAATGAATATGAGCCATTGGATTTGTCTTGAGCCCCAAGCAAAGCAATCTCCACCTTTGAATTTGCTTTTTGTTCTTCTCTAGCCCAACATAGGAGGCCCATTTACATATGATTTTCAAAGTTAAATAAAAATCAAGTTCGGTCCAATTTAGCCTAAGTCCAATTCAGCAATCTGCACACCATGATTTCAAAACCAAGTCAAGTCCGGTCCAATCCAAATTTGCAGCAAAGAAAATTAAAAGCCCAAGTCCGGTCTTTTTCGTCATTATCTATTTTGCTTGAGCTTGATTTTCAAAACAAAAAAAATGAAATTTCAGCAAGTCCGGCCCAATTCAAATACTTAGCCCAGTCCGGTCTTCATTCATCAATTTTCTGCAGCCCAAGTCCGGCCCACACAATGATTTTCAAATCCACAATTTAGCAGCCCAGTCTGGTCATGGAAAAATTCTTTTGTTGATGGGCTTGGGCCTTCAAGGAGCTTGATTTTGTGGCTTCTTCTTCAATATAATGTGCATTATATGTGCTTTGTTTCTTTTCCTTTGGGCCATCATTTGCTTGATGCTCTTTGGGCTTCAATCATTTTTCTCTTTTAAGCTTTTGCTTCATGGGCTTCTAAAATGCTACAAAATAGAGAAGAAAGATTTTTGATGGGTTTTTACCTTTAATAATATTTATTTATATTTTCATTCAGTTATGTGCAAACTAAGCTAACAACAATTATTAATGGTATATTTATTCATGTAAAATAGATAATGAGGATATAAAATTATAATAAAAATATGATTATCAGTCCAAAAACATAAAAACTAAACAATACATGTTTTTGACATTTTGACTTAAACAATGTTTTCAAAACTTTTGAATGAGTTTATAGACTTAGAAAAAGATGTAAACTAGTGTTATTAAGTTCATAAACCAAGAATACAATATTTTATCAAAAATACAATAGAATATAAAACATACGAAAGTGTATATGAATATAACTATTGTTTCTTGTTGGACCCTAGAGGGGGGGTGATTAGGGTCTTAAGGCAATAATTGTGCAATAAAAATAAGGCAAGCAATACACCACAATAATAAACAACAAATGTAAAGGAGATAGAGTGAGAAATCGTTATCCAAGTGACGCGCGATGTGTTAACGAGGTTCGGCCCGCTAACCTACGTCCCCGCTCCCCACTCTAGAGGAGAAATCTACTACACAACCCGGTTTGGAAACCGGAACTTCTTCTACACAACGATCTCCACAAGATCTCACAACTACACAGTTGATCACCACAAAATCACACTCCCACACAGTTGATCTTCACAAGATCAAGCTCTCAACAGTAGTAATGGTATAAAAACACTCTCTTTACAATGTCCCTATGGCAAGGAGAAAGATTACACTGAAGCTGGGATGTGAACACAGGAAAACACAGAAAAACAGGTTTGAAACTTTTGGCTCTAAGTAAAAGAAAATCTATGGTTTTTTAATGGTTTGGGACACTTGTGGAAGAAGGAGTATAAGGGGTTTAAATAGGAGAAAATATAGCTATTTAAACCCATACCCTAATCCCCCAAATCCAGAAAAAATCAGCGCTGAAATCTGTACCCAAAAAGACCGTTTGAATAAGCGGCGGTCGACCGCGAGCCAGCTTTGAAACTTGGAAATTTTCCAGAGACTTCTACGGGCGACCGTGGCGGTCGACCGTGGGAATTTTCATGCTCACGGTCGACCGTGGCGGTCGACCGTGAAAATTTCTGATGCCCACTCAGAAAAGAGCTCAGGCGCTGTCGACCATGGCGGTCGACCGCAAACTGATACATATGAAAATATTGTTTTTGACTCTCTTAAAAAATCTATAAAATATTTAATTGACTTCCAAAAATTGTGAAACTTTGTAAAATGTTTTTAACACTAAAAAAAATTGTTTGGAAAATGAATTTTGCGAATAAGTCCTCATACTTATGAAAAAATGATATTTTGTGAAAACGCTCAAAACTATAGGTATGAAAACGTATGTGTGATATCCCAATAGCTTCAAATGAAATCTAAACTACTTCCCTACATTCTAGCACTAGAGAGAAAATAAAAACTAGCTAATATCCTCACATAGAATACAATTCTTTGAGTCTTGATATAGCTTGAGTTTGATGAAGCTTCTTATTGCATTTGGTGTTCTTGAATAAACGTTGCTTCATCACTATGCCTCCTCCTCCTTTGGATATCATCGTTGTAGCGCGTATTCCATCCAATCCTTCATGTATGGCACTAACATGCTTGATATATATATTAATTACATTATCACTCAACAAGTAATTAGTATCAATAATGGTGGTTATAAAACATCATCAAAACAAGAGGGCTAACAATCTCCCCCTTTTTGATGATGATAACCAACCATTATATGGGAACAAAATAAATATAGCTTATAGATAGTAGCTTCCCCTATCTATGAGCTCCCCCTTACTATGTGCATAAATGAGGAGATTTCTCTTCCCCTTTGTCACCATCAAAATGGGGTAAAAAAAAAGATATAAACAAAAATACATGTGAAATGCAACTAATCAAGCAAGCAAATAGAACTTTCACATAGTGCATAAGCCCAAACCATTTCTTATGCGACAAAAACCATCTTCACTAAGAGGCTTGGTAAAGATGTCCGCTAATTGAGATTTTGTGTCAACAAATACAAGGGAAATATCTTGCCTCTCTACATGATCGCGTAAGAAATGATGGCACACATCAATATGCTTGGTTCTAGAATGTAAAACCGAATTTTTTGAAATATTGATAGCACTAGTGTTATCACAAAAGATTTTTATATTTTAAAAATTCAAATCATAGTCAACTAAGCTTTGTTTCATCCACAAAACTTGGGCACAACATAAGCCGACGATAATATATTCCACTTCTGTAGTGGACAATGCAACACAATTTTATTTCTTGGAAGCCCAAGAAACAAGAGAATTTCCCAAGAATTGGCATGTTCCACTCGTACTCTTACAATCTACATTACATCCGGCAAAGTCGGTATCAAAAAAACCATATAAATCAAAAGAGGTGCTCTTTGGATAAAATAAATCAAGATCAATAGTTCCATGCATATATTTAATAATTCTCTTAACCGCAATCAAATGAGATGCTTAGGAGAAGCTTGAAAACGTACACATGCACACAAACTAAACATGATATCGGGTCTACTAGCGGTGAGATAAAGAAAACTACCTATCATACCTCGGTATAGTTTTTGGTCCACATCTTCACTACTATCATCCTCATCAAGCTTGACACTTGTACTCATGGGAGTTGGTGCATGTTTGGAGTTCTCCACATTGAATTTCTTTACCAATTCTCTAGCATACTTGCTTTGAGAAATGAATATCCCATCCTTAGTTTGCTTGACTTGGAGCCTGAGAAAGAATGTGAGCTCTTCCATCATGCTCATCTCAAAATGATCTTGCATAACTTTAGAAAAATCCTTACAAAGAGATTCATTAGTAGCACCGAAAATGATATCATCAACATATATTTGCACTAAAATAAAATCATTTTTCCTTTTTCTCACAAAAAGAGTATTATCAATTTTTCCTTTAGAGAAACCAATTTCAAGAAGAAAACTAGAGAGGCAAGCATACCAAGCTCTAGGAGCTTATTTCAACGCATATAAAGCTTTTTGAACCCGGTAAACATGATTAGGAAAAGCATGATCTATAAAACCGGGGGGTTGCTCAACATATACTTCCTCTTCTATAAAACCATTTAGAAAGGCACTTTTAACATCCATTTAAAACAATTTGAAATCTTTAAAGCTAGCAAATGCCAAAAACATCCTAATAGATTCTAACCTTGTAACCGGTGCAAAGGTTTTATCATAGTCTATTCCCTCCTCTTGATTGTATCCTTGGACAACCAAACGAGCTTTATTTCTAATAACAATGCTATGTTCATCAAGTTTGTTTCTAAAAACCCATTTTGTTCCAATTACACTAGCATTGTAAGGTCTAGGAACTAGTTTCCAAATATCATATCTTCGAAAATTGTTTAGTTCATCATGCATAGCTAAAACCCAAAATTCATCATGTAAAGCATCATTTATCTTCTTAGGTTCTAATTGAGATAGAAAAGCAATATTACCACACTCACTCAAGGCCTTTGAGCGAGTAACAACCCCTTGTGAAGGACATCCAATAATTTTTTCCTTTGGATGATTTGATGCGAATTTTCATGCTTTGGGGAGTTCTTCTTCTACATGAGTGTTGGTGCTTTTCACATCATTTTGTGCTTCTATTGAAGGTGTATTATTAAGTTGCAAAAGTTCCAATCTGTGACGCCCCTGGATTCACACAAGGCTGCAGTCCGAGGTAAAACCAGAAATGTCAAACCTGCCATGCACCCCACCGTGCAATGACACGTTTCACCATCACATTTACTATCTCTCTAGTGGAATCAACAATAGGTGTAGGTACAAAGCAAGTAAAGGGTAAATAAACAATACTGGATGAAGTGATAGAACATAACACATCTCATCAACGAAATAAACTGAAGTACATAGTCAAAGTCTGAAATGAATAAACTGGAGTTCTTAACAAGTCTCAAATACAATAAGTCTGAGTAAAGGAAATAAGGTACACTACCTTTACAACTTCTAGAATAAACTCTCAAATGTCTAAACCAAAAAAAAATCTACAGTGGAGCTCAAAAGAAAAATATGTCTAAAGAAGACAGCTGACACTAAAGTGCATCACTATCAACCTGCGACTCTCCGGGCTCCTGGCTCGTTACCTGAAAGGGGGAGGGACAACGAGCGTCAAAGCGCTAGCGAGTAACATCACAACCAACCCCAAGGGAAAAGGGCTCGTTGTATAAGAAAATACAGATAATATATAATAGATCTAAAATCGTTGATCTCACTAAGGAGGGTTTTAGTATTTAGAGGTTTATAATACGAGAAAAGGTACGTCGAGCGAAATAATCCAAACAAGGAAACCCTCATGTATATACCATATATCTCAAATATATAAACTCCTAAACACTAAACCTAATGTTCTAGTACTGTAACAAAAGGAGAAAAACAATAAACACCAAAGCATAATTACAGGGCTGTAACATAGTCAACGTGAGTATCACGATGTTAGTTACATGAATATTTTGTCAAAACCTACATAAGTGTCATACCAAATCTACATAATCATCATGTTGTGAAATGTAGTATAATAATCACATACAGGGTTATGAACCATGTCCGAAACAAGAACTAACTATCGTAGTTATCCAAACTCATGGAATAAGTGTCAATTGTCCAACACGAGGACTGAGAGGGATTATAGTCCAACACGAGGACTTTTATGGTTTATAGTCCAACACGAGGACTGTGGAAATGATAAAAGAGTGCTATAACTCATGTAGTGAAATCTGCTCATCAATCTCACAACCAAAATAGTATATAAGTCCCAAATTTACACCCCAGGTCATCTATCATGCATGGACACGTAGTGGGGCTAATTACCATGGTCAGATAATCCAAACAAACCCCCAAATAGGAGTAAAAATACTCAAATACACCAAAACTGGAAATTTGCAACAGAGGGTTCGGCGGTCAACCGATCCGGTCGACCGAACCCTGACACCAAAACTTGGTGGTCGACCGCTTGGCATTTCGGTCGACCGACCAAACGTCGCGGTCGACCGAATTGATGTCGCGGTCGACCGGAAAGATGTCGCGGTCGACCGAATCGATGTCGCGGTCGACCGGAGCCCTGTCACGAACTCAGCGGTCGACCGCGTCGGTCGACCACCGAGCGGACAGAACCCAACCTGGGTTTTCTGTCAGCTGCTAAACCTGGAACAAAATCTTGCGATAACATGGGTTTTGATGAATTAGGAATCACACTGAAGATACACAACAAATTCCCAAGCTTGAAATCTATATTTCCAAAATTTTAAATCCATGAGAAACAAATCCAAATCGTTTTAATAGCTGTAAAGATGTTTTAAACTCTTGTTTAGGCAAAAACTCAGATCTAGATCTTCTTTAACAGAACATGGGTGAGTTTTCAAACATATAAAGTCCCAAATCCATATTCTATGACATAGTAAGCTATTAAATATACAAAAATACGAATTTGGCTCCATAAAACCAATAAAAACTCTGTTCTTGGCATTTAAATCAAAAGGGGTGGGGGTTGGGCGAGAAATTACCCGCCTTGGGTGTTGATGATGCCCTAGATCTGCAAGAGGTTGATCCTCTTCGCTGAAATCCCACAGATCTGCTGAAAATCCTCAAGAACTTCCCCAAGCCACCAATGTCAGCTAGGGTTTTGAGAGAAGGAAGATGGGGCTAGGGTTTACGTCTGGGGCTGAAGAGATTTCTCCTGGGTTGAGTTAGTATAAATACCAACTCCCCAACCCGACCCGAAACCCAATAGCCCAAAAACTAAAACCCAAAACCAAACCTGGAAACCTCTCTGATCGCTGATCGGTCGACCGAACCGGTCGACCGCGTCGGTCGACCGAACCGGTCGACCGCGTCGGTCGACCGATCAGCACAAAAATGCCTTCTGTTGGGCATTTCACATGCTGGCCATATATCACTCGATTTCTCTCACTTATATACACCCGTTGGGTTCCCAAACACTGATAAAATCATTCATCTGATATATATATATATATATGCATATATTTATGATTATTCATCATAAGGGAATTATTTACTATCAATAATTCACACATATATATTATAGAAATTTTTGGGCTTTTACATTCTTCCCCCCTTAAAAGAATTTCGTCCTCGAAATTCGGAAATCCTACGAACTTTGCAACATGAACTCTTATATAACCTTATAGAGATATTTACACTTAACGATCTAAAATGATAATATTCTCGCTCAAATCCTAATCTAGTGGAACTAGTACATCGGGCGAAAAATCCAAACAAGGAACCCCCCATACATATACCATGTTTTCCAAAAGATTAAAATTTAAGCGAAAGCATCCTCATTATAGCGTTAATTGTAAACATAACCAAGGATATGCACATAAGTTAAGACATGAAATCAAAACAAGAATTTATTTACCTGTTCAACCAAGTGTGGGTAGTCACGACGCATGTCCTCCTCGCGCTCCCAAGAAATCTCCTCAATGCCTCCTCGGTCCCACTGAACTTTCACCAAGGGAATTATTTTGTTTCTAAGCCTCTTGTCCTCTCTGGCAAGAATACAAACCGGAATCTCAATAGTGGTCAAATCATCCTGAAGTTCGATCTCCGGTGCATCCAATACTCGCTGCTGCTCCTCATCGTGCAAATGCTTCTTGAGCATAGAAATATGGAACACGTTGTGTATACTAGACATAGATGCGGGGAGATCTAGTCTGTATGACACGACTCCAATGCGCTCTAGAATCTGAAAAGGCCTAATATATCTTGATGCAAGCTTTCCCCGCTTCCCGAATCGCTGTACGCCTTTCATAGGCGACACCTTAAGCATGACCAAATCCCCAATTTGAAACTCTAGGGGTCTCCGCCTCTTATCTGCATAGCTCTTCTGCCGACTCTGAGCAGCTAAGATCCGCTCTCTGATCAAGGTTACCTTCTCAGTAGTCTGCCTCACTAGATCTGGCCCAAGCATCAAGCTGTCCTCCGGCTCGGCCCAACATATCGGTGATCTACAAGGTCTCTCATACAATGCTTCATACGGGGCCATACCGATCGTCGCTTGATAACTATTGTTATAAGCGAACTCTACCAGTGGAATATGATCCTCCTAACTGCCTTGGTAGTCAATGACACATGCCCGCAACATGTCTTCCAACACCTGATTCACCCTCTCCGTCTGGCCATCCGTCTGGGGGTGGAATACACTACTATAAGATAGCGTGCTGCCAAATGAGTCCTGGAAACTCCTCCAAAAATGTGAAGTGAACATAGATCCTCGATCCGACACGATCGTGTCCGGTACCCCGTGAAGTCGAACTATCTCCCGAATGAAGATCCTCGCATAAGTCTCAGCTGTATAAGTGGTCCTCACCGGAATGAAATGGGCTGACTTCGTCAATCGGTCTACTATCACCCACACAGAATCATTCCCCTTCTTCGACTTCGGTAAGCCCACAATAAAATCCATAGAGATATCTGCCCACTTCCACTCTGGAATGGGTAAAGGCTGAAGTGTCCCCGCTGGTCTCTGATGCTCTGCCTTCACCTGCTGACAGGTAAAACATCTAGCCACATAATCTACAATCTCTCTCCGCATACCACTCCACCAGAATCGCCTCTTCAGGTCCTTGTACATCTTGGTAGTCCCTGGATGTACTGTGTACCGAGTACGGTGTGCCTCATCAAATAAATCTTTCTTCAGCTCTGCACTGGCTGGCATAACCAATCTACCCTTCATCCGTAGACCTCCATCCTCTCCAATGGTCCAATCAGTCTTAGGCTCTTTGGAAATCTCCCCCTTACGGGTTTGAATCCAAGAGTCCCCCAACTGAGCTCTGACAACCCTGTCACTCCAAGATGGCTGCACTGACATAGCTCCCAAGAATGCACTGTTTCCCCCAATCTCGGGTCTAAAGTCAAACTGGCTAAGAGTGATAAGATCTCTGTGCAATGAACACCTCAAAGCCGCAACCCGATGTCAGCACTTCCTACTCAAAGCATCTGCTATGACGTTCGCCTTCCCTGGGTGATACTGAATCACGAACTCGTAGTCTTTGATAAACTCAATCCACCTCCTCTGCCTCTGATTGAGTTCCTTCTGAGAAAAGAGGTACTTCAGACTTTGATGGTCTGTGAATAGCTCAAACTGCACTCCATACAAGTAGTGCCTCCATGACTTCAGTGCAAACACCACTGCTGCTAACTCCAAGTTATGAGTGGGATAGTTCTGCTCATGCACCCTCAACTGCCGTGAGATATAGGCTACTACCCTCTGAGTCTGCATCAATACGCCTCGTAAGCCCGCCAATGATGCATCCGTATACACCACGAATGTCCTGTCGCTGCTCGGAATAGTCAGAACTGGCGCTGTAGTCAGCTTAGCCTTCAAAATATCAAAGGCCTTCTGGCACTCCATGCTCCATATGAACTGTACCCCCTTCTTCGTAAGGTGCGTAATCGGCGTCGTAATCTTCGAGAAGTCCTGAATGAACTTCCTATAATATCCAGCTAAACCCAAAAAGCTACAGATCTCTGACACCGTCTTCGGTGGCTCCCAATCAAAAACTATCGTGACCTTAGCCGGGTCCACTGCTATACCCTCTCTACTGATGACGTGGCCAAGAAATCTGACTTCTGAAAGCCAAAACTCACACTTGCTGAACTTGGCATACAACTGGTGCTCCTGAAGGGTCCTCAATGCTACTCGTAGATGCTCCTCATGATCTGCCTCCGATCTCGAGTAAATAAGAATATCGTCGATGAACACGATCACAAACTGATCTAAGAAGGGACGGAAAACCCGGTTCATCAAATCCATGAATGCCGCGGGTGCATTGGTCAACCCAAATGGCATGACCAAGAACTCGAAAGATCCATATCGAGTAAGAAAAGCGGTCTTGGGAATATCCATCTCCCGAACCCGCAACTGATGATAGCCAGAACGAAGATCAATCTTCGAGAAATACTACGCTCCCTGCAACTGGTCAAACAAGTCATCAATCCTAGGTAGTGGGTACCTATTCCGGATAGTGACCTTGTTTAACTCTATAATCTATGCATAACCTCATACTACCATCTTTCTTCTTCACGAAGAGGACTGGCGCGCCCTACGGAGAATGACTCCGGCAAATAAAACCCTGAGCTAACAACTCGTCCAACTGGGTCTGCAGCTCTCTCATCTCAGCTGGTGCCATGCGATAGGGTGTGCGGGATATCGGGGCTGTGCCCGGCTGCAACTCGATACAGAACTCAACCTCTCTCATAGGAGGTAACCCAGGTATGTCCTGAAAGACATCCTGATACTCTGAGACAACTCTAGTCTCCAATAACTCAGCACCCTGATCCCGTCGCATCACCTCCTCGATGTATGCCAGAAATGACTCTGCAAATCGGTTGCCCTGAGAGGTGGCTACAATCATCTCGGACCCATCGGACGCTCTCAACTTGACTGTCTTCGCAAAGCAGTCAATACTAATATGGTAGGAAGACAACCAATCCATACCAAGGATGACATCGAACTCGGACATATGCAACACTATCAAATCCACTATGAACTCCGACTCGTCTAGACTAACGGTACACCTCCTACAAACGCTCTCCAGAAGCGATACCTCACCTAAAGGGGTGAAAACAGATAGAGGGGTGTCTAGGGGCTGAGCTACGAGCTGGAGTCTAGTCATAAATGCATGCGAGATGAATGAATACGAAGCTCCCGAATCGAAAAGAATACGGGCGGGAAAAGAGTTCACAAAGAACGTACCCTCCACCACAGCTCCGCTGGCTCCATGATCACGAGGAACCACTGCATATACCCTGCCCGTGGCTGAAGACTACTCTGCTGATGGTGCTGGAGAGTATGGGATAATCTGGCCCTGAGGAGCCTCCTGAACTGTCCGAATCTGTCCCTCAGTCCTCTGAGCTGCTGGCGGTGCCTCAAGCCTATTCTGCTGGCCCTGACCTCTGCCATGCTGGCGTTGCTGCTGCTGGTTCGGACCTTTGCCCTGCTGGGCTCCTGCTGGTGCGCTGTGGCACTCTGATGCCTTATGTCTAACCTGGTGACAGTTAAAACAAGACCCCTGGAACTTACGCTGCTGATGCGCTCTCTGATCCTGCTGGGGTCCCTTCTTATAAGGGCCCTGATGCTGCTGCTGATGACCAGAAAAACCTCTCTTGTTCTTGCCCTTGTCACTGCTCTGTCCTGTCTTGGTTTTCCCTTCCTTGTCCTTCTGGAACATAGTGGTCTCGATCTCCTGAGAAGTGGTAGCCTCAGCTATCTCCCTAACTGAATAAAATCTCCTCGACACGAGGTACCATCGGAGATTAGGGCAAAGCCCAGCTAAGAACATCTGAGCCTGACGCTCTCCCGTCTGCCACATGCCAGTGAAATGTAGCAACTCCATGAACCGGCTCTCAAAATCTGCCACGGTCATGTCTCCCTGAGTCAACCGGGATAACTCGAGCTCCTTCCCAGTCCGAGCTGCAGAAGAAATATACTGACCATCGAAGAAGTAGATAAAGTCCTCCCATGTGAGAGTCATCCTCTGATCTGGAGTAAACTAGAGTCGATACCATCTCCCGGCATCTCCCTTCAGACTGTAGGATGCCAGTCTCTGCTTCTGAACTGAGTCTACACAGAGTATATCAAGAATGTTGCTCACATCCTCCTTCCACTTATGGGCTGCAAGAGGGTCTGGTGACCCCTGGAACTCCGGTGCCCTCATCTTCTGGTACCTCTCCACCATACGGAGCCAAGTCTCCTGCTCTGTGGCTCTGTCTGGGACTGCTAAAGGAATAGCTATAGGCGTGGCCTCTGGGGGTCTCTCTCTAACAGGAACGGCCGGTATCCCCTGTTGCTGGGCTACTGGTGGTGGTGGTGGCGGTGTCGGTGGGGCTATATGAGTCGTCACTAACTCATCAATAGCTGTCATCCGAGCGATAAGAGGAGCCATAAGGTCCACCAGATACTGAGGAGCTTGCTGCGGCTCTGGTGGTGCCTGCTCCTGCTCGGGCTGAGCTGACTGCTGCTCTAATGGAGTCTGCTGTGACTCCGTCTGGCTAGCCCTCCTGGTATGAGGTCTACCACGTCCTGCCATCTCTATCCTGATGGTAAAAAATAAAATTTCATGAGTCCAAAAATAAACTTTTTATAAATAGCGTATCGCATTGAAATTTTTCACAACATATAGTATTCACACAAATACTTTGAAAATAGTTGTCATAAAAAAATTCTCAAATTTTGAGATATACGCATATATCGTCCTCACTCATACTAGGAAATTCTTTCGGACTCTATACATGAATCCTAAGAAACTCTATCCTAGCTCCACGACTCGACACAGGATGATCCTAAGGATACTGGAACTAGAGCTCTGATACCAACTGTGACGCCCCTGGGTTCACACAAGGCTGCAGTCCGAGGTGAAACCAGAAAGGTCAAACCTGCCATGCACCACACCATGCAATGACACGTTTCACCATCACATTTACTATCTCTCTAGTGGAATCAATAACAGGTGTAGGTACAAAGCAAGTAAAGGGTAAATAAACAATACTGGATGAAGTGATAGAACATAACACATCTCATCAACGAAATAAACTGAAGTACATAGTCAATGTCTGAAATGAATAAACTGGAGTTCTTAACAAGTCTCAAATACAATAAGTCTGAGTAAAAGAAATAAGGTACACTACCTTTACAACTTCTAGAATAAACTCTCAAATGTCTAAACCAAAAAAAAATCTACAGTGGAGCTCAAAAGAAAAATATGTCTAAAGAAGACAGCTGACACTAAAGTGCATCACTATCAACCTGCGACTCTCCGAGCTCCTGGCTCGTTACCTGAAAGGGGGAGGGACAACGAGCGTCAAAGCGCTAGCGAGTAACATCACAACCAACCCCAATGGAAAAGGGCTCGTTGTTTAAGAAAATACAGATAATATATAATAGATCTAAAATTTACTAATCTCACTAAGGAGGGTTTTAGTATTTAGAGGTTTATAACACGAGAATAGGTACGTCGAGCGAAATAATCCAAACAAGGAAACCCTCATGTATATACCTTATATCTCAAATATATAAACTCCTAAATACTAAACCCGAGGTTCAAATACTGTAGCAAAAATAGAAGAAAAACAACAAACACCAGGGTATGGTAACTGTGCTATAACATAACCAACATGAATCTCATGTTACTATTTACATGAACATCATGACAAAAACTACATAAGTGTCATACCAAAACTACATAATTATCATGTTATGAAAAGTAGTATAATGATCACATACCGGGTTAAGAACCGTGTCCGAAACGAGAACTAACAATCGTAGTTTTTCAAACTCATGGAGTAAGTGTCAATTGTGCAACACGAGGACTGAGAGGGATTATAGTCCAACACGAGGACTTCTATGGATTATAGTCCATCACGAGGACTGTGGAAATGATAATAGAGCGCTATGACTCGGGGAGTGAAATCTGCTTATCAATCTCACACCCCAAAACCATAAACGAGTCCCAAATTTACACCCCAGGTCATCTATCATGTATGGACACGTAGTGGGGCTAATTACCATTGTCAGATAAACCAAACAAACCTCCGAGTAGGAATAAAAATACTCAAATACACCAAAACTGGGGATCTGCAATAGAGTATCGTCGGTCGACCGATCCGGTCGACCGAACTCTGATACAAATCTTGACGGTCGCCCGTCAGACGCGTCGGTCGACCGGAAATTTGTCGCGGTCGACCGAAATGTGCCGCGGTCGACCGAAAAGTTCACACGGTCTATCGAACCTCCAAAATGAACTCTGCGGTCGACCGCGTCGGTCGACCGCCGAGCGGACAGAACCCAAATTTGGGTTTTCTGTCAGCAGCTAAACCTGGAACAAAATTTGTTTCTCAAATCATACAGAAGATAAAACGACTAAACCCAAGACTGGAAATCTACATTTCTAATATTCTAAACAAATGAGGAATAAATTTAAAAAAATGTTTCAATAACAGTAATTCATGGTTTAACTCTTGTTTAAGAAAACCCAGATCTAGATCTTGTTGATAAAATCCTTCAGTAAAATTTTAAAGTTAGAAACATGATTCTCAAACTTATATCATATAGATCTACTATCTCTACAAGAAGGATACGAATTTGGCCAATTAAAATTTAGTAAAAACTCAAACTTTGCATAAAAACCAAAAGGGGTGGAGTTGGGAGAGAAATTACTCGCCTTGGTGTTGATGATGCCTAGAATATACAAGAGGTTGATCCTCTTCGCTGAAATCCCACAGATCTGCTGAAGATTTCTCCAAACTGCTCCCAAATCGCCCAAATAGAGAGGATTAGGGTTTTGGGGAAGAGAGAGCTAGGGTTTACGCCTGGGGGGTGAGGCGGTTTCTCCTGGGTTGAGTTGGTATAAATACCAACTCCCCAACCCGACCCGAAACCCAAAAGCCCAAAGAAAACAAGAACCCGAACCCAAACCTGGCAACTCTCTGATCGCTGATCGGTCGACCGCGCCGGTCGACCGCGTCGGTCGACCGATCAGCATAAAAATGCCTGCTGATGGCATTTCACATGTTGGTCGCCAAATCACTCGATTTCTCTCACTTGCAGACACTTGCTGGGTTCCCAAACAATGATATACATATATATCTTATGTTTATATAGATATTCATCACAAGGAAAACATTTACTATAGATAATTCACCCATATATATACATATATATATACTATAGAAATTTTCGGGGTTTTACATTCTTCCCCCCTTAAAAGAATTTCGTCCTCGAAATTCGGAAATCATACGAGCTTTGCAATATGGATTCTTACATAACCTTATAGAGATGTTTACACTTAACGATCTAAAATGATAATATTCTCGCTCAATTCCTAATCTAGTGGAACTAGTACATCGGGTGAAAAATCCAAACAAGGAACCCCCCATACATATACCATGTGTTCCAAAAGATTAAAAATTTAGCGATAGTATTCTCATTATAGTGTTAAATGTAAACATAACCAAAGATATGCACATAACCAAAGACATGAAATCAAAACAAGAATTCATTTACCTGTTCAACCAAGTGTGGGTAGTCACGACGCATGTCCTCCTCGCGCTCCCAAGAAATCTCCTCAATACCTCCTCGGTTCCACTGAACTTTTACCAATGGAATTACCTTGTTCCTAAGCCTCTTGTCCTCCCTGGCAAAAATGCGAACCGGAATCTCAATAGTAGTCAAATCATCTTGAAGCTCAATCTCTAGTGTGTCCAACACTCGCTGCTGCTCCTCATCATGCAAGTGCTTCTTGAGCATAGAAATATGGAACACGTTGTGTATACTAGACATAGATGCGGGAAGATCTAGTCTGTATGACACGGCTCCAATGCTCTCTAGAATCTGAAAAGGTCCAATATATCTCGGTGCAAGCTTCCCTCGCCTCCCGAATCGCTGCACGCCTTTCATAGGCGACACCTTAAGCATGACCCAATCCCCAATTTCAAACTCTAGGGGTCTCCGCCTCTTATCTGCATAGCTCTTCTGCCGACTCTGAGCGGCTAAGATCCGCTCTCTGATCAAGGCTACCTTCTCGGTAGTCTGCCTCACTAGCTCTGGCCCAAGCATCAAGCTGTCCTCCGGCTCGGCCCAACATATCGGTGATCTACAAGGTCTCTCATACAATGCTTCATACGGGGCCATACCGATCGTCGCTTGATAACTATTGTTATAAGCAAACTCTACCAGTGGAATGTGATCCTCCCAACTGCCTTGGAAGTCAATGATACATGCCCGCAGCATATCCTCCAACACCTGATTCACCCTCTCCGTCTGGCCATCCGTCTGGGGGTGGAATACACTACTGTAAGATAGTGTGCTGCCAAATGAGTCCTGAAAACTCCTCCAAAAATGTGAAGTGAACACCGATCCTCGATCCGACACGATCGTGTCCGGTACACCGTGAAGTCGAACTATCTCCCGAATGAAGATCCTCACATAAGTCTCAGCTGTATAAGTGGTCCTCACCGGGATGAAATGAGCTGACTTCATCAACCGGTCTACAATCACCCAAACTGAATCATTCCCCTTCTTCGACTTCGGCAACCCTACAATAAAATCCATGGAAATATCTGCCCACTTCCACTCTGGAATGGGTAAGGACTGAAGTGTCCCAGCCGGTCTCTGATGCTCTGCCTTCACCTGCTGACAGGTAAAACATCTAGCCACATAATCTGCAATCTCTCTCCGCATACCACTCCACCAGAATCTCCTCTTCAGGTCCTTGTACATCTTGGTAGTCCCTGGATGTACTGTGTACCAAGTACGGTGCGCCTCATCAAGTAACTCCCTCTTCAGCTCTGCACTAGCTGGCATAACCAATCTACCCTTTATCCGTAGACCTCCATCCTATCCAATGGTCCAATTAATCTTAGGCTCTTTGGAAATCTCCCCCTTACGGGTTTGAATCCAAGAGTCCTCTAACTGTGCTCTGACAACCCTGTCTCTCCAAGATGGCTGCACTGACATAGCTCCCAAGAATGTACTGGTTCCTCCAATCTCGGGTCTAAAATTAAACTGGCTCAGAGTGACAAGATCTCTGTGCAGTGAACACCTCAAAGCCGCAACCCGATGTCAACGCTTCCTACTCAAAGCATCTGCTACGACGTTCGCCTTCCCTGGATGATACTGAATCGCGAACTCGTAGTCCTTAATGAACTCAATCCACCTCCTCTGCCTCTGGTTGAGTTCCTTCTGGGAAAAGAGGTACTTCAGACTCTGATGGTCTGTGAATAGCTCAAACTGTACTCCATACAAGTAGTGCCTCCATGACTTCAGTGCAAACACCACTGCTGCTAACTCCAAGTCATGGGTGGGGTAGTTCTGCTCATGCACCCTCAACTGCCGTGAGATATAGGCTACCACCCTCTGAGTCTGCATCAATACGCCTCCTAAACCTGCCAATGACGCATCCGTATACACCACGAATGTCCTGTCGCTGCTCGGAATAGTCAGGACTGGCGCGGTAGTCAGTTTAGCCTTTAAAATATCAATGGCCTTCTGGCACTCCATGCTCCATATGAACTGTACACCCTTCTTCGTAAGGTGTGTAATCGGTGTCGCAATCTTCGAGAAGTCCTGAATGAACTTCCTGTAATAGCCAGCTAGACCCAAAAAGCTGCGAATCTCGGTAACCGTCTTCGGCGGTTCCCAATCAAGAACTGCCGTGACCTTAGCCGGGTCCACTGCTATACCCTCTCTACTGATGACGTGGCCAAGAAATCTGACTTCTGAAAGCCAAAACTCACACTTGCTGAACTTAGCATATAACTGGTGCTCCTGAAGGGTCCTCAACGCTATCCGTAGATGCTCCTCATGATCTGCCTCCGATCTCGAGTAAATAAGAATATCGTCGATGAACACGATCACAAACTGATCTAAGAAAGGACGGAAAACCCGGTTCATCAAATCCATGAATACCGCGGGTGCATTGGTCAACCCAAATGGCATGACCAAGAACTCGAAGGATCCATATCGAGTAAGAAAGGCGGTCTTAGGAATATCCATCTCCCGAACCCGCAGCTGATGATAGCCAGAACGAAGATCAATCTTCGAGAAGTACTGCGCCCCCTGCAGCTGGTCAAACAAGTCATCAATCCTAGGTAGTGGATACCTATTCCGGATAGTGACCTTGTTCAACTCTCTATAATCTATGCATAACCTCATACTGCCGTCCTTCTTCTTCACGAAGAGGACCGGTGCGCCCCACGGAGAATGACTCCGGCGAATAAAACCCTGAGCTAGCAACTCATCCAACTGGGTCTGAAGCTCCCTCATCTCAGCTGGTGCCATGCGGTAGGGTGTGCGGGATATCGGGGCTGTGCCTGGCTACAACTCAATACAGAACTCAACCTCTCTCACAGGAGGTAACCCAGGTATGTCCTGAAAGACATCCTGATACTCTGAGACCACTCTAGTCTCCAATAACTCAGCTCCCTGATCCCGTCGCATCACCTCCTCGATGTACGCCAGAAATGACTCCGCAAGTCGGTTGCCCTGAGAGGCGGCTATAATCATCTCGGACCCGTCGGATGCTCGCAACTTGACTGTCTTCGCAAATCAGTCAATACTAATATGGTAGGAAGACAATCAATCCATACCAAGGATGACATCGAACTCGAACATATGCAACACTATCAAATCCACTATGAACTCCGACTCGTCTAAACTAACGGTACACCTCCTACAAACGCTCTCCAGAAGCGATACCTCACCTAAAGGGGTAGAAACAGATAAAGGGGTGTCTAAGGGCTGAGCTACGAGCTGGAGTCTAGTCATAAATGCATGCGAGATGAAAGAATGCGAAGCTCCCGAATCGAAAAGAATACGGGCAGGAAGAGAGTTCACGAAGAACGTACCCTCCACTACAGCTCCGCTGGCTCCATGATCATGAGGAACCACTGCATAAACCCTGCCCGTGGCTGAAGACTGCTCTGCTGATGGTGCTGGCGAATATGAGATAATCTGTCCCTGAGAAACATCCTGAACCGCCCGAATCTGTCCCTCGGTCCTCTGAGCTGCTAGCGGTGCCTCGAGCCTGTTCTGCTCGCCCTGACTTCTGCCCTGCTGACGCTGCTGCTGCTGGTGGTTCGGACCCTTGCCCTGCTGGGCTCCTGCTGGTGCGCTGCGGCACTCTGATGCCTTATGTCCGACCTTATGGCAGTTAAAACAAGACCCCTGGAACTTGCGCTGCTGATGCGCTCTCTGGTCCTGCTGGGGTCCCTTCTTATAAGGGCCCTGATGCTGCTGCTGATGACCAGAAAAACCTCTCTTGTTCTTGCCCTTGTCACTGCTCTGCCCTGTCTTGGCCTTCCCCTCCTTGTCCTTCTGGAACATAGAGGTCTCAATCTCCTGCGAAGTGGCAGCTTCAGCTACCTCCCTAACTGAATAAAATCTCCTCGACACAAGGTATCGTCGGAGATTTGGGCGAAGCCCAGCCAAAAACATCTGAGCCTGACGCTCTCCCGTCTGCCACATGCCTGTAAAATGCAATAACTCCATGAACCGGCTCTCAAAATCTGCCACGGTCATGTCTCCCTGAGTCAACCGGGATAACTCGAGCTCCTTCCCAGTCCGTACTGCGAAAGAAATATACTGGCTATCGAAGAAGTAGATAAAGTCCTCCCATGTGAGGGTCATCCTCTGCTCTGGGGTGAACTGGAGTCGGTACCACCTCCCGGCATCTCCCTTCAGGCTGTAGGATGCCAGTCTCTGCTTCTGGACTGAATCTACACCGAGAATATCAAGAATGTTGCTCACATCCTCCTTCCACTTATGGGCTGCAAGAGGGTCGGGTGACCCCTGGAACTCCGGTGCCCTCATCTTCTGGTATCTCTCCACCATACGGAGCCAAGCCTCCTGCTCCGCGGCTCTGTCCGGTACTGCTAAAGGAATGACTGCAGGCATGACCTCTGGGGGTCTCTCTCTAACAGGAACAGCAGGTATCCCCGGCTGCTGAGCTACTGGTGGTGGTGGTGTCCGTGGTGCTATGTGAGTCGTCACCATCTCCTCGATAGCTGTCATCCGAGCGATAAGAGGGGCCATAAGGTCCACCAGGTACTGAGGAGCCTGCTGCGGCTCGGGTGGAGTCTGCTGGGGCTCGGACTGAGCTGGCTGCTGCTCAGGTGGAGTCTGCTGTGACTCTGCCTGGCTAGCTCTCCTGGTACGGGGTCTACCTCGTCCTGCCATCTCTCTCCTGATGGTAAGGAAAAGAAGATTTATGAGTCAAAACAGACCTTTATAAATAGCGTATCGTATTGAAATTTTCACAACATATAGTATTCACACAAATACTTTGAGTCTATATAAAATAGTTGTCATAAAAAAAATTTCTCAAATTTTGAGATATACGAATATATCGTCCTCACTCATACTAAGAAATCCTTTCGGACTCTATACATGAATCCTAAGAAACTCTATCCTAGCTCCACAACTCGACACATGATGATCCTAAGGGTACTGGAACTAGAGCTCTGATACCAACTGTGACGCCCCTGGGTTCACACAAGGCTGCAGTCCTAGGTGAAACCAAGAATGTCAAACCTGCCTTGCACCATACCGTGCAATAACACGTTTCACGATCACAATTAATATCTATCTAGTAGAGTCAATAACAGGTGTAGGTACAAAGGTAAGTAAAAGGTAATACACAAAGGACTGATGAAATAATGGTGCTCAAATAAACGTTCATCATCTGATAAACGGAAATACATGGTCAATGTCTGAATAAATAAACTGGAGAAATCATCAAGTCTCAAATACAATAAGTCTGAGTGAAGAAGATTAAGGCACACAGCCTTTTACAACTTCTAGAATAAACTCTCCAATGTCTAAACCAAAATGTCTACAGTGGAGCTTAAAAGATAAAAATACATAACTAGAAAATGCGCTGAACACTAAAGTGGTCCGCTCTCAACCTGCGACACTCCGTGCTCCGGGCTCGTGACCTAAAATGGGGGAGGGACAACGAGCGTCAAAGCGCTAGCGAGTAACATCACAACCAACCCCAAGGGAAAAGGGCTCGTTGTTTAAGAAAATACAGATAATATATAATAGATCTAAAATTTATTAATCTCACTAAGGAGGGTTTTAGTATTTAGAGGTTTATAACACGAGAATAGGTACGTCGAGCAAAATAATCCAAACAAGGAAACTCTCATGTATATACCTTATATCTCAAATATATAAACTCCTAAATACTAAACCCGAGGTTCAAATACTGTAGCAAAAATAGAAGAAAAACAACAAACACCAGGGTATGGTAACTGTGCTATAACATAACCAACATGAATCTCATGTTACTATTTACATGAACATCATGACAAAAACTACATAAGTGTCATACCAAAACTACATAATTATCATGTTATGAAAAGTAGTATAATGATCACATACCGGGTTAAGAACCGTGTCCGAAACGAGAACTAACAATCGTAGTTTTTCAAACTCATGGAGTAAGTGTCAACTGTCCAACACGAGGACTGAGAGGGATTATAGTCCAACACGAGGAATTCTATGGATTATAGTCCATCACGAGGACTGTGGAAATGATAATAGAGCGCTATAACTCGGGGAGTGAAATCTGCTTATCAATCTCACACCCCAAAACCATAAACGAGTCCCAAATTTACACCCTAGGTCATCTATCATGTATGGACACGTAGTGGGGCTAATTACCATTGTCAGATAAACCAAACAAACCTCCGAGTAGGAATAAAAATACTCAAATACATCAAAACTGGGGATCTGCAACAGAGTATCGTCGGTCGACCAATCCGGTCGACCGAACTCTGATACAAATCTTGACGGTCGCCCGTCAGACGCGTCGGTCGACCGGAAATTTGTTGCGGTCGACCGAAATGTGCCGCGGTCGACCGAAAAGTTCACACGGTCTACCGAACCTCCAAAACGAACTCTGCGGTCGACCGCGTCGGTCGACCGCCGAGCGGACAGAACCCAAATTTGGGTTTTCTGTCAGCAGCTAAACCTGGAACAAAATTTGTTTCTCAAATCATACAGAAGATAAAACGACTAAACCCAAGACTAGAAATCTACATTTCCAATATTCTAAACAAATGAGGAATAAATTAAAAAAAATGTTTCAATAACAGTAATTCATGGTTTAACTCTTGTTTAAGAAAACCCAGATCTAGATCTTGTTGATAAAATCCTTCAGTAAAATTTTGAAGTTAGAAACATGATTCTCAAACTTATATCATATAGATCTACTATCTCTACAAGAAGGATACGAATTTGGCCAATTAAAATTTAGTAAAAACTCAAACTTTGCATAAAAACCAAAAGGGGTGGAGTTGGGCGAGAAATTACTCGCCTTGGTGTTGATGATGCCTAGAATATGCAAGAGGTTGATCCTCTTCGCTGAAATCCCACAGATCTGCTGAAGATTTCTCCAAACTGCTCCTAAATCGCCCAAATAGAGAGGATTAGGGTTTTGGGGAAGAGAGAGCTAGGGTTTACGCCTGAGGGGTGAGGCGGTTTCTCCTGGGTTGAGTTGGTATAAATACCAACTCCCCAACCCGACCCGAAATCCAAAAGCCCAAAGAAAACAAGAACCCGAACCCAAACCTGGCAACTCTCTGATCGCTGATCGGTCGACCGCGTCGGTCGACCGATCAGCATAAAAATGCCTGCTGATGGCATTTCACATGCTGGTCGCCAAATCACTCGATTTCTCTCACTTGCAGACACTTGCTGGGTTCCCAAACATTAATATACATATATATCTTATGTTTATACAGATATTCATCACAAGGAAAACATTTACTATAGATAATTCACCCATATATATACATATATATATACTATAGAAATTTTCGGGGTTTTACACGACCGTACAATTCTCGCGGTCGACCGCGAGCCAGCTTTGAAACTTAGAAAATTTCCAGAGACTTCTGCGGTCGATCGTGGCGGTCGACCGTGGGAATTTTTGAGCTCACGATCGATCGTGACAGTCGACCGCGAAAGTTTCTGCTACCCAGTTAGAAAAGAGCTCAGGCGCGGTCGACCGTCGCGGTCGACCGTAAATTGATACATATGAAAATATTGTTTTTGACTCTCTAAAAAAATCTGTAAAATATTTAATTGACTTCCAAAAATTGTGAAACTTTGCAAAATATTTTTAACACTAAAAACAAATTGTTTGGAAAACAAATTTTGTGAATAAGTTCTCATACTTACGAAAAATGATATTTTGTGAAAACGCTCAAAATTATAGGTATGAAAACGTGTGTGTGATATCCCAATAGCTTCAAATGAAATCTAAACTAGTTGCCTACATTCTAGTACTAGAGAGAAAATAAAAACTAGCTAATATCCTCACATAAAATACAATTCTTTGAGTCTTGATATAGCTTGAGTTTGATAAAGCTTCTTATTGCATTTGGTGTTCTCGAATAAACGTTGCTTCATCACTATGCCTCCTCCTCCTTTGGATATCATCGTTGTAGCGCGTATTCCATCAAATCCTCCCTGTATGGCACTAACATGCTTGATATATATTAACTACATTATCACTCAACAAGCAATTAGTACCAATAATGGTGGTTGTAAAATATCATCAAAACAAGAGGGCTAACATTTCTATCTATAATGCCGAAACAACTTATCCACATGAACACAAATATGTATGTATATGAATATATATCTATTTGCTTGTAAAAACTTTGTTTATGGATAAACCAAAAAACGGATAAACATGTATATTGTGTGTGTATATGATATTGGGCTTGAAATATTAAACACACATAATATAACACCTAAACTAATTTACCCAAGCAGTCTTGATCTTCTAATTGAGCTTGTCTTGGTAAACTTTGCGGATGAAGCTTGATCTTGAGTTGACTTGAGTTGTATTGCTTCACTCCACTATTCCTTCAATCCTCTAATAGATATGCTCGTGAATGCTCGATTTCATCCAACCTCCGACTGATTGTTTGTCTATAATAAATACAAAAATACAAACACTAGATAAATAATATTAGTTATAAATTATTTGTTAAAATATCATTAGAACAAAAAGGCCAACAATCTCCCCCTTTTTGATGATAACAAACAATTAATACAAATTTAATATAAAATGTACAATAAATATTTCTTATATATTTCTCTCCCTCTAACAATATCGAAAATGGGGATATAAAAGAAATAGAAAAGTGAAAGCTCCCCTACCTATAAGCATGGTGAGTATAGAAACAAATAATAAGGAATAGCTCCCCTATCAAAAAGCCTTATTGAATATATACAATGATGACCAAGGCAAACATATGTGAGCAAGCATAAATATAAAATCATGCTAATCATAACTCATATGCAAAGAGGCCATGAGAACACATATTGATATATCACTATAAAGAAGTGTCTCTAAGCATAGGTTTAAAAAACGAAAAGTAATAAAAAATCAATAGATTTATGAAATCAAGAGAATGAAAAACATGAGAATCATAAAAAAATATTTTCAAATAAAAATAAATCATGAGAACCATGAGAATCATGACAATCATGAAGTTCCAAATGAAAATCAAATCAAACAAATGAAATCATGAATCAAAATAGTAAAAATCATATATGTAGTTACAAAACATGATCAAAAGAAACACTGCCACAAACCAACGCATTCCAGACAGAAAATTCCGTCTGGGATAACAAGATTTTCGTCCAGAAAAAGTATTCTAGACGGAATTCCGTCTGGAATACGGGTCTAATTAGTTTCCGTCTAGAATATATTATTCTAGACGGAATTTCCGTCTGGAATGTATTCTAGACGGAGTTTAGTAGACGGAAAAAAAATCGTCTGTAATACATTTCAGACGGAATATTTTCGTCTATCATAACTATCTCAGACGGAAATATTCCGTCTGAGATATTCTACATCCCAGACGGAAAATACTGTCTGGGATGTATCCCAGACGGATACATCCCAGACGGAATTTTTCGTCTGGGATAAGTATCACAGACGGAAACTATTCCGTTTGTGATAATTATTCCAGACGAAAAATTCCGTCTGGGATAATTATCGCAGATGGAATTGTCCGTCTGGACTGTATGTACTAACCCAGACGATTTTACATCCCATACGAAATATTCCGTCTGGGATGTAAAAAATCTGTCTGGGATACTTTCTTTCCCATTAATGTGCAGTTTCCAGCTTACAAATCTGTAAATCCAGCTTATAAATCAACAATAAAAATCACATATACCAACCACACCAACATGATAACTATCCACAAAAGAACTTAAATAAAACACACAACAAACACATGTTTTTTCATACATATCATCTCTCTCTTAAAGTATCTCTCTGTCAACTTATAAATTTGCCGCACAACTCAATCAACTCACTATTTGTTTTGGGCTCAACACAAAGAAAGTTGTGATTTAAAAATACAACAACGGTTTACAAACCGATATCCAAGTCCATTTTCTCTAGAGAAGCTCAAAGAAACACATGCACCTGCAAGATAAAAAAGGTGGCATTATTTTTAAGAATATGATATATTCCTAAATTTAGAAGTATGCTTAGTAATAACTAAACATGAGTAATAACTAAACATGAAGGTTTCAATGAATAAGGTTTCAATGAGAATATTAAAAAAAAAGTACTTCAGCATGAGAATAAGGTTTCAATGAATAAGCAAATTAGCCTAGTAGGCAGTTGATCTAGCCTGACTGAGTCATGTTTTTTATAGATTCACAAATAATGTTAAAGCATGAGAATATTAAAAAAAGTAAATTCCCAAAAGTACTTCAGCACACAACAGATCCACAAGCATACACGCCACATATGATTATGTTTTTCATTGATTATATATATATATATATATATATATATATATATATATCCTTTTTATTTTAACAATATATTTCATAATCATCCATTAAATAATGGATAATCATGATGTGAAGAGGTTATCTAAATTTAAGCACACTAAGGGTTCTGTCTCGAGCTTTTGATATTCTAGTGTATGTGCTTTCGCATACTTGTAGATGTGTGATACACATCACTGGACGCATCTCAAAAAGATAGCCTTGATACTTGATCCTACACCAGGGCATGAAAAAAAAAGTTGATAGATTGAGCCATCAGTCATCTTTGGTATGCACCTCTAGGCTATTATTTGAGCAAATTTAGACATCAGAGTATCAGAGTTAAATGTTCCTAGAAACAATTGACCTGAAAATCATACTAGAAATGCAAAATGAACCACGTCTTCGTAAAGTTCCGTGTACTCAAAAAAGACCATGCATGTTTCTAGGTTCTTAATGCTTGGTGAGGCTCTATAATTAACAATGAGATGGTGCCTTTTCAGTATAAATTCAAATTAATCATTCCTCATTTTTGGGCTACTCGTATGCCTATGGACACATCAACCAAATTCATGCTATAAAGTTAATTTGATGAATAACAAGTGATCAGCATCACATACCATGAGATGGCCATAGATCCATACAGCTTAAAAGCCAAAAGATATTATATCTCCAAGTTTTAATGAAGGTTTCAATGAATAAGGTTTCAATGAAAATAAAATATCTCCAAGTTTTACAAAATTTATCGACAAGAAAACAATAGTTGTTGATGTGGGAGATTTTGGATACAAATCTCAACCTGAAAAAGCTGTAGATCTATATCCCAAAAAAAAAATTAATTGACAACAGACCCCCTCAGTGATGAAATAAATCACTTAATCCCATTTCCAAAACACCCCCCAAACCTGAATATAATGAGTGTGATTTCCGAAACACCCTCACTGATAAATTACATCTCATATTATAAATCCCATCAACTTTTGATAAAAGTTTTAGACAACACCTGTCATGCTATTAGGCCGGCCTTAAGGGGGGAAGTTGGAAGAATTCTAACATTATGAGGATTTTGTGGAGTGCCTTAAAGCTTTCGTGGTTAAGTGATATCTTAGAACTATTTTGGGATGATCTAATTTTATGGGGGACTTTGTGAACTTTACCCTAAGATGTATTACTATAGCAATTAATCTTTTCTCGGTGGGAATGGGATTAAATTGGTTTCTTAAAACCCCTAATAAATTGAAACTACCAAGGAAATTATAAGCTTTGAGTAAACAAATAGTGGTATTGTCATATACTATATAAATACCAACCTGAGGAGCTATAACAATAAAACCATGAGAAGCCACATGTTTCATGAGCTGAGAGTAGAAGAAATTGTTGAGTAGATATCTATGGAGCAGTATAACAACAGGGAACTCAAACTCTCCTCCATCACTTGGAGCTGCAACTAGTAATGTCTTTGGAGGTCTCAAGTATGAAATTGAAGTTGAAGAAGAAGAAGAAGAAGAAGAAGAAGAAGAAGAAGAGCTACAACTACTTTTCTCAGCTTCAGTCTCAATTATCAGGAACTCAAAACAGTGTGTCTGCCAAGGTCAAACACATTGCAAGTAAATATTACAAACACATATATGATTAATACCTATATTAGGCGAGAATGCTAGAGTTGTGTCCCAAAGACAACCCGATAATTCCGCATCATCTACACATATAAAAAGAACTTAGCCTAAATGATGTTTCATATGTCTACTTTGAGTTGTACAAAGATAATTTAAATTCATACCTATATCCGTATGTGATGAAATGCGTGCCTCGTGAAGCTGTTCTGAGCCTAGGCTCGTAGATCGTGACCGATCACGCGATCGATTGAATAACCTCGAGTTCTTCATCTGTAAAATTGGATTAGGAGAATTAAAGAAGAAATATATGCCTACTAATTCATAAGATTAACATCTATTGCAATTAAACATTTAAATAACATCCGCGCCTAAAATGGCATACATAATATACCTTCTACAACTTGCTATTTTTGTATCCCACGAGGTATTGCTTGTATTGTTCGGGCTATATTTAACGTTGTCTACTTTCGTCTACTAGTAGTTGATTCTAGTTGCACATCTGCCTCTGGTTCTCTGTCCCTGACTAAAATTGGGCTATCATCCTGAATCTCCGCATCTGTCATATCAAGCATGACATTCTGAGGGTAAGAGAAATTCTGCCAAATTTCATCAGAAGAACCAATTGGTTCATTGTCCTCATCACTATCAGCGTTATTATTAGGGAGGACAATAGATCTTGGCTCCTTGTATAGCACGACCCAATCGGTAGCAACCTTTGGGTCTTTCACATAGAAGCACTGGTCCGCCTTTTCTGCGAATATGAACTTCTCATCTAGATATATCTCTTTGTTGAGGTTTACAAGTGTAAACCCATAATGATCCTTGCGCGGTTTGGAAGGACTCCATCGAACCTTAAACATGCAATAATCACGCTGACTTTTTTTCCATAGACGTAAATTACCTCTACAATATCTTCCAACTGGCCATAATATAAGATGTCAGCTTCAACTGGGTTTTGGTCTCTTACGCTAGAAAAACATTCCTGAGCAAAACAGCCCATGACCCCACTATTTTGTGTTACCCTCTAATCATCGGTCGCCACTGTTTTAAACTTATACCCATTAATGATGTGTTCACTATATCGTCTCACTTCATAGTAAGGACATTGTGCGTGAACTAAAATATCTTCAGAGATTACGGCACCAGCAAGGACGTCTTTATCAACCTAATTCAAGCATCAATTGAATAAAATAATCTCCGTGTTAGCTTAAAATTTTAAATACTATTTCTACGCTACTTACATCGGTTCTGAACCAATCGGGAAAATCTTTGATGTGTTTTTTTGGATATCATGTGCTGCATTCCTGCCTGATATTTCATTGTTAAGCTTCTCCAAATGTTGCCTATTTATACAACAATGAGATTATATTGGTACAATGAAAGTAAATAATTCATGTGTCATCCTATTCCTAAATTAATGTACATTACCTTCGATAATTGTTGAAAATGTCAAGATTATTCAATACATATGCATGAACCTGCTCCAAGTCAGATCTTGGATATTTTACGAGTTTCTTCTCCTTAGTTGGGGACTGATCAGCTTTTACGTGATTGCGCATGTAACGTGATGCAAACGTATGACATTTGTTGGTCACGTAACCTTCAGCTATAGAACCCTCTGGATGAGCTCGATTGCGAACTAGGCGCTTCATAAACCCCAAATATCTACAATAATTAAAATTTTATGAACTACAAATATCTAATCTAAGGAAAACCATGGAAAGGACAAATATTAGCTGTATACATTGCATATGAAATTAATGCACTGGGTGAAGTCCCTTACCTCTCAATTGGGTACATCCAACGATAAGATACAAGACCCGCAATGATTGCCTCGCTGGCTAGATGTTGAGTAACATGGACCATGACCGTGAAAAAGGAAGGAGGAAATATTAACTCCAGGTTGCATAGAATTAATGATATTTCTGTTTCAAGCTTTTTAAATTCCTTCACATCTATAACTTTTGAGCACAATTTTCTGAAGAACCCATAATACTCCATAATAATTTTCGATGCTTCTTTCTCCATATTATTACGCAATGTAACCAGGAGCAATTGATGTAGAAGAACATGATAATCATGGGTCTTTAGGCCTAAGAGCTTCCTCTCCTACACCTGGACATTATTTGATATGTTAGCTAAATACACATCCGGTGATTTTACTGATTTGAGGACCTCACAAAATCTCTGCATCTGCTCGGTCGACATCGTAACACAAGAGGAAGGCTTATGTTTTTTCTTAAGTCCAACATCTTGTGCTTGCAAATCTTCCCGGATATTCTATGCAGCTAAGTCTTGTCGAGCCCTTAGGTCATCCTTTGACTTATTAGGATCTTGAAGGAGAGTTGAAACTATGTTGTCGCAAACATTTTTCTCAATATGCATGACATCCAAGTTATGCCTGATTTTAAGCTTTTGCCAGTATGGCAGCTGGAAGAAGATACTGAATTTACTCCATCCCTTTGGTAATTTATCGACTCCATTATCAACATGTGCCCGTTGGAATGCTCTCTTCCTCTTCAGTGTCTTTTTCTTTTTACCGGAGCCTCTAACTTTGAGTGAGTCGTACTTAGAATATCGGTTCTTACCAAATCTAATTTTAGGAAGATGCTCAAGCAACTTTACAATATCAGCACCGGTCATTTGATGTGGTTTATTCCTGGTCTCAACAGTGCTGTCAAACTTATTACACAATTTTCTGTATTTGTGGCCCGAGGGCAACCATCTCCTGTTGAACCAATAACAACACTTTCGACTATATGATAAGTGAAGGCCTTCAAATTCTGAGCCACATACTGGACAAGCAAACTTGCCTTTTGTAGACCAACCAGAAAGATTAGCATAAGCTGGAAAATCATTAATTGTCCACATTAGGATAGCACGAAGTCTAAACGACTCTTTAGCATGGGCATCATATATCAACATACCCTCCGACCATAACTGTTTTAGCTCATCAATTAAGGGCTCTAAGTAGACATCAATATCATTACCCGGTGCATGCTTACCCGGTATCAGTAATGAGAGTATCATATACGGTTGTTTCATACAAAGCAGTGGGGGTAAATTATATGGCATTAAGACAACTGGCCATATAGACCAATCTGAACTCATAACCCCGAACGGATTGAATCCATCGCTAGAAAGCCCAAGTCTGACATTTCTGCATTCATGAGCAAAATTAGGAAAAGTCTTATTAATATGCTTCCAAGCCTCTGCATCAGCTGGATGTCTCAGCTTACCATCTTCTATAAGGTCTTCTTTGTGCCACCTCATGTTCTTAGCGGTATCTTTGTTCATATACAGACGTTGCAATCTGGAAACTAACGGGAAATGACGAAGCACCTTAGCTGGAATCATGCTCTGCTGGTACATTGACTCTGTTGGCTGCCTTGTTGAAGAGCGAGTTTGTTGTTTTCATCGAGAAACTCCACATGTTGGACATTCCTGAAGGTCTTTATTATCCTTGTAGTAGATAATACAATCATTGGGACACTCATCAATCTTATTGTAATCAAGCCCCAAATCGGAAACTACTTGCTTTGCCGCATAAGTTGTTTTAGGAATGCTACGCTCTCCTCCTGGAACTACCTTCCGTAGTAAATCAAGAAGCATTTTGAAATAAGTATTTGCCATTCCACTGAGGCTCTTAATATGTAAGAGCTCCAACATAAATGAAAATCTGGAGTACTCGGTGCAACCCTCATACAAATCCTTTTCACTATCCTCTAGTAGTTTCATTATACGATCCAAGTCCTCTGGAGCATGAGCGTCTTGGACATCAACTATAATATCATCTTCATTGTCATTGTTAATATCATATTCGGTATGGTCAGGTCCGATATCAGTCTGTAAATTTACGTCTGTATCATCTATCATGACACCATGACTGGTATCGACATGCACATCCGGGACTTCATCTTCGGTACGGCCTTCCCCGTAATAGGACCAATATTTATATTCCTCGTAAAAACCAGAGTTTGCTAAGTGACTTCGTATTTCATCTTTATTTTTCAGCTTCATATTCTTACACTTATAACAGGGGCAGTACATTGCACCGCTACTTAAATTTTTTTGGGTTCATTTCGGCATACTTCATGAAGGCTTCACATCCATCCCTATAACGTTGATCACGAAACCGTTCACTCCTAGGGATATCTATCCATGATTTGTTAGGAATTTTCCTCATCTGTAGGTAATATATATTTAGAAAAATATTTGAGAATAGATAGTATACCCTTAAATTTTAAACTATTCAAAACATACGTTGGTGCATTTAAGTATCGGCATTACGGTATGTTTGAAACTTATTAAGGTATGGAGACTAATTAGCACACTCTAACGGCTGTCATAGGAAGGCTTCTATCCCATTAAGAATATAATAGTGCTTACATCCAACTTCATATACTTTGTATGATTTTATTTCTTAAAAATTTTGGCAGCACCTACCCGATGTTCTCCCTGTACACTGTGCGGATGTTATTATACGCACTGACTGTTGGCCTTCTTGTTTTGATGATGTTTAACAAACAATTTACTACTAAAATTGTTTGTCTAGTATTTGTGTTTTCTTATTATAGACAAACAACGTTGTTGGAGGTTGGATGGAATATGCGCTACAACGATGATATCCAATGGAGGTTGACGGAATAGTGGAGTGAAGCCTTGCAATTCAAAGTTAAAGATCAAGTTTAAGCTTCATTCGCGAGTGTACCAAGTCAAGCTTAATTGAAGATCAAGATCATAGCTTGGGTAACTTAGTTTAGGTTTTATATTATGTGTGTTAAGTACTCTAAGCTCAATTATCTATACACACATATTTTATTGGTTTCCTTGTATATATATGTAGTCACATATATATACAACACAAGTTTGGTTTTCAAGTTTATAAATATGAAATTACATGTTTCATATTTATTATTGTGATTTAGTTTATCTACTTAGATATGAAACAAATATATTTTCATAAACATACTCCTATGTTTCATTTTCTATTATTTGTGAAAATATTATTTTCTCAGTTTATGGACTTAATAACAATCATATACATATTTTATTAAGTCTATATAATCATTATGCAAAGTTTCAAAATATGGTTTAGCCTAAATGTCAAAATTCATATGTTTACATTTTCGTGTTTTGGACTATTTTTGCAAAATAATAATATGTCACAAATGGGAAATGCAATTTGGAAAATTATTTTTGTAACATATTCATTTACATGTTTATATACATCTCCCATAGTTTCATTATTTTTTGACTTCATTTGTTGTTTTTAACAATTTTCCAAAAGTCCCAAAATCAGTTTTTCAAACCTGTTTTCCTGTGTATCTGTTCACGGTCGACCGCCACGGTCGACCACCAAGTGTTCAGAACTTAGAACAGCTTTAGTTGGCTCGCGGTCGACCGTGGCGGTCGACCGTAGCGAGTCCAGAGAGTTTCGCGGTCGACCGTCGTGGTTGACCGTCGATTGTCCAGAGCCCAGATTTGATTTCTTTGTTGCTCGCGGTCGACCGCCACGATCGACCGTCGTGGTCGATCGCCGATTTGACCGTTGGACTCTAACGACTAGTTTTCCAGAGCTGTTGCTGAATTGGTTTTTTGGTCTTTTCTTGTTTTTCTTTAGCTTTGGGTTGTTGTCTTGAGTTCTTATAAATACCCATCATCCCTCAATACTTAAAGCAAAAAAAGAGAATGTTTTAAAGAGTTTTAAAAAAAGTTTAAGCTTGTTTTAAGCTTGTTTAAGGGTTTGGTTTATGAAGAAAGTTTTACAAGAGCTTGAGGAGATTATCAATTTTATTTTGGGCATTCAATCCATCTCTCTCTCTTATCATCTAGAGAAAATTTCCTAAACTCAACTCTAGCTTTTATTTATAATTATCTGTTGATTATCATTTCTATTAAAGCTAGTTTTATATTGAGTTTAGATTTGATTTATCTCATTGTTACACACACCCACTTGAGCTTATTGTATTTGCATTCATAATATATTTGGGTTGGTGAGAGTTGTAACATTGAGTGTGAGCTTTCATTGTGTTCTCATTCATATTAGAGAACAATCACCTATTATTTTGTTCTTATTGTGAGATACACTTTGTAATACACTTATACACCGAGAGGAGTGTGTGGTGAGAGTCGGGGATCATTCCAAGAGGAGTGGCATCGGTTGACGAACCTAGGGAGAGGTTGTAACCGAGCACTTAAGGGAGACAATGCTAGGTCCAACACTTGTGAGGGTGTAGAGTGTGATTGCAAGAGTGTCGATTGTAAAGTTTTCGGTTAGCTAGATAACCGAGTGTGAGGAGTGGACGTTGATCGGTGATCGTTGAAAACCGACATAGTATGGTTGTAAACGTTATTCGGGTGAGCGTAGAAAACCCGGTTGTGATAGTGGATTTCTCCCCGGGAGTGGGGAGTGGAGACGTAGGACAGAAGGTCCGAACTCCGTGATCATATCTTGTGTTTGAGTGTGCTTTGGCGTTTATTTATACTTGTGTTTATATTTCTTGTCGCCATTGTCCATAGCTCATTATTTATATGATCCACCTTTTAGTTCATATTGTTTACCCCTTGTGTTAGCTTCATATCATTGCACATACATTGCCTATATCTCTTTGTTAGGATACATCTCATTGTTCATATCGCTTATCCTAGCTCATATATATTGTTATATTTCATACTTGCTAGGATAACTTGTTAATTAATTTTAATTGGCATTTAATCGGATTAGATTAGCATAAGACCCTAATCACCCCCCCTCTAGGGTCTAACACTGACAACATATCAAAACGCAGAACAACATACGCTTATTATACACGGAGAACAACAGGTACGGGCTGCCAAAATTTTTAAGAAATGAAATCATACAAAATATACAAAGTTGGATGTATGCACTACTATATTCCTAACCCGTCCGAGAAGGACAGATCCAATAATTACAAATTTCTATACCAATTCATTTCTATTATAATATAAGGTGAACGATCAATTTTGAGTAGGAAAATTTACCTCTTACCCAAATTTGACTCGTTCATCGTATATTATAACCTCAAAGAATTGACTGTAATTATTGGACGGGAGTCTAGGGTTAACGTTATATTTTTTACCTAAATTGGATATATAACATATTATTATATAATATTTTGTTATATAGCACTCTATTTTTTGATAACTTTTTCTTCCAAACTCACATTTTCAAATCACAAGCCTATATAATCACATTTGTACAATTCAAATCACAAACTGTATGATAAACATGAGAACCTTGTGGGCTTAACTAGCTAAACAAGATAATAGAAATAGAAGTTGCCAATGAGGAGGAGGTATCATATACAAATTCAAACTTAATTCACTGCTATATATCTTGGTTTATGATTTATCGATTGTACGCATATGATTCTCCAATTTAAGAAAAATAATCTCTTGCACTAGATATTCTGAAAGAGGGTTATGCGAAGGAAAACGAAGAAAGCATTGATGAGAAGAAGATGATGAAGCGGAGGAAGAAAATTCATTTATACACGAAATTCATTTCACATAATTCAAAAAATATCATATGCAAACAATTAATCAGGACCAATCAACAATTGTTACATCTGTGGATTGGTGGCTATGCTATTGAGTAATAGTTTCCCTTATTGCTACTAAAGCCAATCAAAACTAAAATGTAATGGAAATGAATCAGATGGGCCTGAATGTATCTAATTCACAAAATAAATTCAACACAAGCAAAAGAACTAAATTAAAGAATTCTCTAATGGTATAGAATAAACAAAAAAAAGTTACTTTATGCACAGATGCAAAATGATATACACCCATGGCTACTTATAAACATCAAAATCATATGCAACCTATGAATCTACAAACAAAACTGCAACTTGCAAATATATCAAGAAGATTTAAAAGAATATATGTTAAGTTCACTTAATAGTTATCTAATTCAAAGCCATTATACCAACTTGTACACCTAAAATCGAATAAAAAACAAGTTTAAAGCCTAATAGTTATAATCGCAGAGGCATCTTTCACAGTGAAACCCTAATTTCGTAACCATAGAAAACCCTAATTTTTGGGGATTTCTTGGGAATAAAAGGAAAGAACAACTTTTTTCCTCAATTGACAGAAGTATTAGAAACTATCATAAGCAAAGGACGCAAAAATTAAATACATAAATCAAAGGAAAAAAGAGAGAATTTTATACCTAGAAATTGTGAATGCAATCCACGGAAAGAGAAGTCGGGACGGCGAGGACGAGATGATGCAAATGGGCGAGGAAGAGACAACGAGGACGGGCGAGGAAGAGACGGCGAGGACGGGATGGCGAGGATGGGCGAGGAAGAGACTGCGAGGACGGGCGAGGAAGAGACGGCGAGGACGGGACGGCGAGGACGGGCGAGGAAGAGACGGCGAGGACGGGCGAGGAAGAGACGGTGAGGTCGGGACGGCGAGGACGAGACAACGATGACCAAGACAATCGCGGATGAGAGAGAGGACGGCACGGTGAGGATTTAGGAATTTAGGGGCCAGATCTAGGATTTTTCTTTCTTATAAATTGAACCCGTCATCCTAGATGAAAATTTCCGTCTAGGATGAATCCTAGACGGAAATTTCCGTCTAGGATGTTCAGTAAAATTCAAAAAAATAAAAAATAAAATAATTCCGTCTACAATACTATTCTAGACGAAAAATTCCGTCTAGAATATTTTATTGTAGACGGAATTTCATCGACGGTTTGATTCCGTCTAGTATAGATTATCCCAGACGAAAAATTTTCCGTCTGGGATATTCCGTCTGGGATTCTTCATTTTCTACTAGTGGAATCATGATTTAAATCATAATCACATAAACCAAACCAACATCAATTTTCGACAAAAAGGCAAGAGCGACAATCATATCAAGCTCTTGAGCTTGTTGTTTCAACCCATATAAAAACTTTTAGCACCCGGTAAATATGATTTGAAAATAGATAACTAATAAACCCGGGGGGTTGCTCAAACATGAACCACTCATCAAAAACAAAGCCAATAAGATACATAATATGTAATGAAAACAAAAGTATTGACTTAAAAAGAAATTTATTTTTAATCTCATAAAATAAAAAGTTTCAAAACACATTTTTCAAAATCAAGAAATGAAAAAATAAAATAAAAATACTAACAATCTTGGTTTTAAAAGGATTTTGGCACCCAAGCATTCTTGGTGCCGAAAGATTTAGGGACATGACACCTATCATTTAAGCTCAAAGACCTTGGGTTATGAACTGGGCATATTTTGTGCACGAATACGGTCAAAACAAAAATTATGTAAATGATATTTTCGGTTGTAATAAGTGCAATGAAAGGGTTAAAATGATTTTTGTTGACCAAACGATTATGCACGGGATTTATTTGCAAAAATAGATTGATCTTTGAAATTATTTTACAAATGAGAAACTCTTTTAAATCAAAATAAAATTTGGTCAAATAATCAAAACAACCACAAAAAATAACATTTAAACACATTAGCATGCTTATGGTGAGCTTTGTGAGTATGAGCATGTGAATGTGTAAATGTACATGATTGTGAAGTTTGATGAGATGCACAAGGAACATTAGATTTTGTGGGTTTACGTGCACCATAGAAATATTTAGCAAGTTGGCCTTTTCGGTCATAAATAGAGCATTTGTAAATTTTATTATACATGTGTGCATAGTGAGTGTTTGATTTAGAAGTGTTAACACTGGATTTTGCACACAAGTCCATAAGCTTATTGTTATTTACAATGCATGTTTTTAATATTGAATCTAAATATGATATGCTACTTTTAACATGATTCAACTCATTATTAGGCACAAATGCAGTAACATTAGAAGTAGAACAAATATGATTATTCTTAAAAGAATTAAATTCATTTTTAATTATTTCTACCTCTAGCAAGGCATCAATTTTAGCATGAGATATACCAATTGATGAGGTTAATTTTTTATTTTTCAAATTTAACATATCATTATTTTCTTTAATCATCACATTTTCTTTTTCAATGATATCAAATTTGGACGCTAGTGTCTCATGATTAAATTTTAATTATACATGCTTTATTTTTAAATCAATAAAATTATGGTGTAATTTCTTATAAGCATTCATTAATTTTTCATATGTACATGTGAGTTCACTAATAGATAATTCATTTTCGGATTTCAAATCACATACCACACTAGGGCTATCGCCTAGTGGCCGTGTGCATGATGCTCCACTATCACTTGAAATCGATTCCACCATAACGCGTCGAATCTCCTCCAAGTCTCCTTGATGTCCTTCAAAAAGTTTTCATATTGTATAAGCACTATCAAAATGAGCAAGTTCGTTAGAAATACAGGGTTCAAAAGCATTAAGCAAAAATTCTAACACTAACTTGTTCATTGTAAACATATTATTATCATGATTGCTCCATTTGGATTTCTCTAATGTGGGCAAAATATAAGCACTATCAACAACTTCCCATAAATCATTATTTTTAGATTTAACAAATATTTTAAATCTAAAGCACCATTGAGCATAAGGGAAATTTTTGTATTTTGGAGCAATATTAACATCATAGCCTAAGCTATAAATAAACATGCATATCCATAGTTAAAAAATGTGCAAGCAATATATAAATAATCTCAAAAGTAGATTAGCACAAATATAAGAACAAGGAACTTTGACTCTAGGTGATTAAGCCTCTAATCAAGAGCATCAAGCTCTGATACCAATTGAAAACACCCTAGAAGTGGGTGAATAGGGTTTATGCTAATCTAATCTGATATAAGCCAATTAAAAAACTTATTGACAAATTATATCCTAGCAAGTGTAATAAACAACAAGATATGTGCAATGATATACAATTAAACTAAGAGCGATATAAACATGAGATAATAAGCGTTATGAAAATATACAAGAATAAGAGCGTCAATGCCAAACACAAACACAAGGAAATGATCGCGGAGTTCGATCCTTCCGACCTAAGTCTCCGCTCCCCACTCCCGGGGAGAATCCACTACACAATAGATTTTCAACGTTCACCTAAAAACGTTTACACATCACAATCTCGATTTAATATACCAATGAAAACTTTCACAACCAACACTCTTGCAATCACACTCTATACTCTCTAAGTATTGGTCTCTAGCCTATGTCCTTCCTCAAGTGCTCAGATTTACCACCTCTCTAGGCTTTACTACCGAAACCACTCCTCTTGAAACCGACTCCGTCTCTCACTACACACTTCTCTCGGTGTACAACTGTATTACAAAGTGATATACATAATTAGGCTCAAATACAAAGTGTTTGTTCTCTACTATGGATGAGAACAAATTGTAAGCTCACTCTCTATGTCACACAATCTCACAACCTCAATTATACTTTGTATGAAAATACAATAAGCTCAATAGGTTGTGTGTGAACAAAGAGTATAAATAAAATCAAACTAAACTCAATGTAAAAATCTAGCTTAAAGAAATAATAATCAACAATAAATATAAATAAAGCTAGAAATTGAGTTTAAAAAAACTTCTCTATAGATTAAGAGAGAGTGTGTGTGAGATGAGATGAATCTCAAACACCAAAGAATGATATATTTTTCCTCTTGTGAAAATATCTTCACAAAAAAAAAACTTATAAACACACCTAAACAAACTTTAAAATAGCCTTTAAACTTGTTTTAAAACTCTCTTGGTTCATATAAGTATTGGGGCTGAAGGGGTATATATAGGATCACAAAACAAAGCACCAAAAACAAGAAAAACCCAACAAAAACAACAAAAATCCAAAAATCACACAAACTGGAAAACTAGATGTTACAAGCTATCAGTCGACTGATATTGTTCATCAGTCGACTGATGAACTGAGCATTAGATACAACTGAACATGTCATCAATTGACTGAAGAGCATCAGTCGATTGACGACCTCATCAATCGACTGATAGGTCATCAGTCGTAAAATAGAAACTTTTATACTTTCTAGACGATTTCATCAGCCGACTGATAAAATCTATCAGTTGACTGATAATAAATTATCAGCCTGAAATAAACAGTAAAACTAAACTTTTAAACCTCTTTAAAAAATAGCAAATAAATTCCATAAATTATGAAACTTTGGGAAATGCTTGTAAACATGAAAATGAACATGTTACCAAAAAATTCAAATTGCATCTCCCAATAGTGAGAGCTCTTTATTTTGCAAAATAGTCCAAAAATATGAAAACTAAACAATACATGTCTTTGACATTTTGACTTAAACAATGTTTTGAAAACTTTTGAATGAGTTTATAGACTTAGGAAAAGATGTAAACTAATGTTATTAAGTTCATAAACCAAGAATACAATATTTTATCAAAAATACAATAGAATATGAAATATATGAAAGTGTATATGAATATAACTATTGTTTCATATCTATAATGCCAAAACAACTCATCCATATGAAAATAAATGTATGTATATGAATATATATCTATTTGCTTGTAAAAATTTTGTTTGTGGATAAACCAAAAAATGCCATGTAAAGATGCCATGTAAAGATGCCGCATAAGTAGAAAATATCGAATGAACTTGTGCAAATATTAGCAAGCCCCCATGAACCTTCTCACCTCCATTACTATCCTAGATGTCGGCCACTTCATAATCACCTTCATCTTACTTGGATCTATCCTCCGCTGGTTCTTCCTCATGATAAAGCCGAGATACACTAGCTCGTCCTTCCCAAATTCGTACTTCCCAAATTCGTACTTCTTCCCGTTGAGCTTCAGCTGTTCGTTCTGCAGCATTTCAAAAACCTTCTCTACATGAACAAGATGCTCCTCCCAGGTACTGCTGTACACCAAGATATCATTGAGGTAAACTATCATAAAATCCTCTATAAAAGGTCGCAACAAATCATTTATGAGCCTCATAAAGGTCGCTAGAGCGTTGCATAACTCGAACAACATCACCAACCACTCGAACAGACCCTGCTTGGTCTTGAATGCAGTCTTTCAATTGTTATCCTCCCGAATCCTCACCTGATGGTAACTAGACTTAAGATCCAACTTTGTGAAGAGCCTCTCTCCTTCTAACTGATCCATAAGATCATCGATCTGTGGTAGTGGGTAACAATTCTTGACCGTTATCTTGTTGAGCATCCGGTAATCTACGCACATGCGCCAGCCTCCATCCTTGTTGGGTACCAACAACACTGGTGGCCCACAAGGTGAACAACTAGGCACTATTACTCTCATCTCCAGAAGTTCCTGAACTTGCTTTTTGATCTCCTCGGACTCCTATACAGATGTGTGGTAGAGGCCTATATTCAACAAAGAACTCTCTCCCATCAACATAATCTCGTGCTCCACACTCTGTCTCAACGATAGCCTAGTGATCTTCAAAAACAAATCTGTATATTTGGCCTTCAACCTATCAAGATCTACCTCCTTAAGCTTGCTCAAGGTAGTCAAGCATACTCTACTCAGGTGCTTCTTATAAGGCCTAATGAACAATAAAACAAACTTATTACTTGCATTCACTAGTCTTTTTGCCTAAGTCACCATCACCAAACTCGTGTTCTGCGAAAGAGATGTCGAACAAAATATGAACTACTCGTCATCCTTGGTGAACGTATACTTTTGGGCCCGCCTATCGTAGACCATATACCCATCCCACAAATAACGATTGCCCAGTATAACCTGGCAAACATCCAATGGAACAACTTAGCATGTGACCTCATCAATATATGACTCGTGGAGTGAAAATCTAAAAGTGTATTGATTGTTCACACTCAGCCTCGACTCTTTCTGAATCCACCCTAAAGGATAGGGCTTCAGATATTTGACCATCTTCAGACCTAGCTTCCGAACCAAGACCTCGGATATCAAATTCTTCTGACTCCCTAGATGAACGATGGCATCAACCAAGTTATTCTTCACCTGTAACTTAAGAACAAAGAGCTGCTCCATAGGATCTTCGTCTTCCTTTGTGGCTTGCTTCTTTACCATAATGTTGAGACTGCTGTTGGGCTCTGTCATCCCAGGGACTTCCTTCGGACCCTGTGCCACTACGTATGTCTTTTTCTCCTCCTTCTTCTTCAACCCTTTCAGCTTCAGATGAGGATACTTCTCCTAGCATCAATCAGCTACGTGTCCTGACTGCTTGTAGTAATTACAAGTCAATCTTGCCTTCCCTGGGACACCCTTCTTCTCCTCCTTCTTAGGTTGGGAGCCACTAGACTTGCCTCCTGCTTGTTTGACATTCCCTTTTGTCTCGTTACCTTTCTTCTGCTTGCCATTAATGGCAATAGCCTTCAGGCTTGCCTTTGTAATCAACTCAACCGTGAATAGCTTCATCTCCTTCCGGATGTATTCGCTCAAACCCGCCATATACTTCATAAAGGTCGAGTACTCCTCCGTCGCAATGTTGAGGACCATCGCTTGTTGTTGAAACTCGGTCGTGTATTCTTGAACAGTTTGATTGAATCTTTGGCATAAGTCGTACTACTTGTACTAACGTTCTTCAAGGAATCCCACCGGGTAGAACTGCTTTCTTAGCAACTCCTTGAACTTGTTCCACGATATCGCTTTCTTCTCCTACTTATAATAGGATTTTCACCACGTCAACGCGTTCCCTGAAAGCTTCAATATCGTAAAAACAATCTTCTCTTTTGATGAATAGCCATAAAGAGTAAAATAAGTCTCCATATACTCGATCCAATCATCAAGCCTTTCGATGTTAACACTCCCATCATAAACAGGAATCTCTACTCTAAAATCAATCTTAAGATTTTGGTAAGCAACCTTACACCCTTGATATGGAACAGCCCTGACGGCCTTGACCTCCTCATTGGAATCTGAATTTTCATTCTCTCCACTGGACTCTACAGGTTTCTTCTTGGACTTTGAAGAATCCCCTTTTTTGTTCCCTCCATTGATGAGATCGACGAGTTGTGTGAGAGTTGACCCGATTGTTTTGATCTGTTTATCTAATGCATCAAGCCTCACCGAGTTTTCGTTATCCACCATCTTCTTCTTCCTTGATTTCTGGACATTTTCTAAAGAAATAAGGATCTCACCTAGCTTCTTGTATTGTGATCGAGTAAGGACCATGCAAAAGACACCCCCTTCACATGATCTGAAGGCTCTGATACCAACTTAATACGAGTCGCCGAACGAGCACCTTCTCTAAATTATGAAGAATAAAAGATTACAAAATCTCTCCTCACAATATCTCTAGAATAAAGAACAATCTCCCTATTCTCTTTAAAATCCAATCTGATGTTTAGAAACCTTAAACAATCCCTATTTATATGTCTAACAATATGGATGGTAATCTCGTAAATAACAAAGCCCAATAGAACTTGGAATCTACGCCAAACAAAGTCCAGGTCAACCCAGGAAATATGATTCGGTCGACCGACCTGCTTGGACCGGTCGACCAGCTAGAGCGAGGTTTTTTAACCCTGCAGGATTTTCTGATATCGGTCGACCGATGCTGATTTTGGTCGACCGATCGATCGACTGATCAACCGATGATGGATCCCAGTCGACCAGCCAGAACACACGACTCTCTCTTGTAGCATGCACGTTTTCGGTCGACTGACGCTGATCATACGGTCGACCGGCCAGAGCCCAGATGCCAGTTTTTTTGAGTTTTGCTATTTTCCTACTTTTGACTACTTTTGCTACCTTCGACGACTCCGCCCACGCTTCTATTCTCAAGCTACCCTGAGAATCGTCTATCCTCAAGCTCCCATGAGGATTGCTAAGCTCCCAAAACGAGGAAGAAGATACACTCGTATCAAGGATTACCATCCAATACAAAATACATGATTTCACCAAGACATTGGCTTAATATTAATACTCATGATACTACTTTTTGTAACCTCTTAAATAAATGTTCAATATTATCTCATCTCCTTACACACTTATTACATACACCCTACTACTTTACAGGTTGATTATCATACCACTTATCCACCTTCTGTTGTTTCAGCTACTCCACCAGCCTTTTGTTCAACCTTCTTCGGATGTTCAGGGTTGTACTTCTGTTGCTCAGCATTCTCCTCAAGATATTTCAACATAAAATCCTCTTGCAAGTCGACTGGGGGCTTATTAAGGGACATAACGCAGGAGGGCTACTGCGAGGAGGACATCCGCAAGGCTTTTGTTGATTTTCTTCGATTCAATCAGCAGTGACTTATACTGTTTAGATATTTGAGACATTGTACATTTTTTATACTCTTTATATTTGTGACTTAGTTGTTTAAAAATTACTACTCACATTTCATTCTAGTAAATCTTTTTGTTTTGGCTTATTGCGTATGTTTTTAGTTGTATAATTGCGTGAGATTGTTGTGAACAGGTTGATTATATATATTTTTTGGGGTATGAATATTTTTATGCACCACAGGAGAAACTGGCAGGTTTTTAATTTTTTGGGGGTGGGGATAAATCTGCCCCAACGATTCTAACCGTTGGGGCTAGTAAAGTTTAAGCACCAACGGTTTAAACCATTGGTGCAATGATCAACATCAATGGTTTAACTCATTGGTACTGTTTTTTTATATTTTAAACATAAAATTAAAAAATTATCTGCACCAACGGATATAACCGTTAGGGTTGACTTTGCCCCGAACAGGTCTTTTCTTCACCAACGCTTTTGTCTGTTGGGGTCAGCATCTTCCCTAACGGTTAGAACCGTTGATGCTAGCCTGTTTTGTAGTAGTTAACCCATTTTAGTCTTTCAAACACAAAATAATTGGGAGAATAGAATCATGATCCTACATATGTCTGGCCATTGTCGGGCTTGTTCTTCTGGTTGTGGTCGCTCATTGTGATCGTTATCGTCGTCGCTACATTTCTAAGCTCTACAAAAGGCGTATTTGCGTTAAGAGTGCCTCACATATCCGGTAAGTGTGAGCTTAATTTGGAAAAACGCATTAAGTATTTTGTCTCATGTCAGAACGAAAGTAAGATTGGTAATAATTAAATATTCAATTAAATATGTTTGAACACATAACCTAAATAAGATTAAAATAAATTGAGCCAAAATAGATTAACCTAGCCCTTCTATTTAACAGGTCTTTAGTACACCTCGCACTTCGGATACTCCCAAAGCATTCTCTAAATCGCCGTGAGTCTTTTTATTATGACAAATTGGCAATATTATCTGTTATTGACAAAGTTAAAAAAAAACATAATAAAGTAAATAAAAACATAATAAATATTAAAGATTTCTTTTTTTAATATTAAGATTTCTTGATAACAGTATTGTACTGTTCTCAGATATATGCTGCTGCATAATTCAGCCTACTCACTTATCCTTTTGACAAGATTTACTTGGAAACATATCTAATATAAACAGATAATTGAAGCTACGAGAGAGAACATATCTCCATACAAATACAGAAAGAGAAAAAACAAAGGATGCACATTCAGTCTATGGTTTTTCAAAAGACTGAAATATCTTCACTTGGGTACCCGTTAAATAATTGCGCTGATGCAATATTTCCCTAATATGAACAATGGAGCCATCAAGGTGAACATTTGTTATGCAATGATAATACCGAACGCATTACAACATTAATGATTACTTTGTTACATGCTTTCAGCCTTTGCAGCAGATGTGAACGAGACTGCATTCTGTGGATGGTCTTTAACTGTTAGGCTCAGCACCTCTGGCCTTGAATAATGTCCTATAACATCAAAATCAAACTTGGCTCGCACTATTTCCCCAAGATCTGCAGATCAGTGTTGAAGTATGTAAGAGTATCTCATACAAGTCCAAAAAATTATCACAAAAGGCTAATTCAAATATTAAGAGCAAGAGAACGTAATAAACTAAACATCAACAAGCTTCTCCTAGGAAAAGAAAAGAAAAGGTATTAAAGAGAGAAGATAAAGTGATCCTATAATTCATTGCTCCCAAGTCTCAGCCATCAGGTAGGGTGGCAATGGGTCAATATACCCTGAGGTGGCAATGGGTCATTATACCCCTGACCTGCAATCAACCAGAAACTTTCAGGTCTGGACCTTGAATCATTCCAAATATCTTACAGGACTGGATATAGATGCTACAAATAGATTCCATTTCTTATTGAATCTCAGATGTCGATCCTCAAAAATTCATAGCCGATAACCAATAAACAGTTATAAGATCAGTTAATTCATTTAATTGTACCTAAATTACATGCAACAGCTTCGGAGCTCCAATAGAGTACCACTAGCGTATTTGATAATATGTTTCCATGAAAATCTCACACATCCGCAGTTTACGGGGTAAGATGGTTGATAGCTGTTCCACTCCCAAAATTGTAATTTTACTAGAGCTCCTACCAGGGAAATAAGGTCACTCTAGGAAGTATAAATATCCCTCTAACTAACCAACACGTTCAGATGTCTACCGCGTTTCATTTCTTAATTCCTTAAAATATCTAGTTATTTAACTTATAAATCTCATATCTTTTATTTCCTTTAAAAATCAAACAATTCAACCTATGTGAATTCCATTCTTTTTTTTTTTTCCTTTCCAACTTCTCTTTATTTATTCTTTCCGTTGGAAATTTTTATACTAGAACTCATCTACAAATTAGTCCAGTATCGTACTCTTTTATTTGTGATTAATTTTGCCAAAAAATCTAATTTTCCTCATAATACCATATGTTCAACCAAAAACATGCAATTAATTACGTTTAACAATGCAATCACTGACACTTTCGTAATGAGAAGAACTATGACAAGTATCCCAATTTGTCTTTTTTAAAAGTTTTCATTCTATGTGAAACTATGCTATGATGATTGCTCTGTGCCTTTATGAAGTCATTGGATGACAGTGAAAATACTCTTAAGTAAGCAAGCCATCTAATGCAATTTATTGACTAAATTAAGAACTTAATTTATGTTTCTAATTTAATTAATCAGGTCACCTACAATTTTTTGGCACAAAAGCTCGTACAGTTAGCATGGCCTCTCTCTATCACACATGAACACATAGTCTGAGTGCATTGCTAAAGAGTTTTTTGTTTACAATCATGCATCAAATTAAGAGCCAAAGATTCCATCATCTAAAACTTGATGACTATATGATTCTGAATTAGTAAATTGATGGGTTCTATTTTATGGATATAGCTTGAGATACAAATATGCACTTTTACTGACTTTTATTTATCAAAAAACTCAATTAATGTTATTTGGAACATATACATACATAATATATTGAAAGAAAATAATGACAGTCACCATCATAATATTTAATCAATTTGTTTAGGAGTTATAATTTTCTTTATTGTAAATAATTTTTTATATCGATGTGATCATTCTTTGATGGTAGATTAAGCCGCAGCTTTCGGAAACAGAAAGGGAGAAATTTGTAGAGACAAAATTATCCTTCAGTCTTTTTACCGCCTATTCGTTTTTAATTAATTTAATAATACAAAAAATTCTTTTAGCAGAGCATAGAAGCAAAGCTCTTATATTTTTCTTTGCTAAGCATGACATGCATAAATCTATGTTTGCTCATATTGGGCATGATAAATAATGCTAAAACAAAATAAAATCATTAACAAGCAAGAAAACCTTGTAAATTTCTATTTTTCTTCTTAATAGCAAGTAAAATAAATGGAAAGAAAATTTAATGCTGCAAAATCCAAAACAAGAATCAGGATCTTATAAATTCTTAGGTTTGGATTCTCAAGTGACTTCTAAATTTCTTAGCGGTTTCGCTAGTTCTACAAGTTCAATAGTGGACATACAAGTGGATATTGTATGATCCGACTCAAATTGGACTCAGTGCTACCTCTAACCTCAGAGGAGTGACCATTATAGCCAAAGTTATCAGATGTCAAGATGAAAAATAAAAAATTTCATTTACCTAGATCAGCTGATATGAGAGCCTCTCCTTCATAATTAGGACCAGCCAGAACAGTCCCTGAGGGCGAGATGATGACACTTCCACCAGCACATACAACAGTATCCGGTGAAGGTTCATCATCATCAACACCTGCAAACACATAGTCCGGTGGTGGTGGGTAGTTTTTCCTTCGGCAGAACTGATTTGCCGACAGAACAAAGCATCCACCCTCAAGGGCAATGTGGGTCATTGAAGCCTGCCACACCTCCCTCGCATCGGCAGTGGGAGCACAGTATATTTCGATACCTTCAAGACAAGAAACCAATAATCTTATACTTGATGAAAATATTTTTTAGTCCAAAGTCCAGTAGGGAGACTGCATCAATTGAATTGACCAACTTTGTGAAGGTTAGCTGGATTTTAAATGATCTGATCAACTCTATGGGTTACTTTAAGGACATATTCGTGCACCAATTAGCTATTGTGATTCATTAGTGTGCCTAATTTTTGTCATAATTCAATATGCACCTGACTTCTTTCATTCCTAGCATAAGAATGTTAATCGTGATGCAAGTTTCTTAACATAAAAAACACTATCATCGTGAATGCGTCAAACTCTACTCAAGTCCAGTTCTCACACAATAGATAAAATAATAATAATAATAAAATAAAAACTAAAAAAGAAATAATAATGTTAGGAAAAGAAAAACATATGAGATGTCTTACTAAAGTTTAAGAGAAAAAATAAACCATTTCTGCAAAATCTTCACATTGTATAAAATTAATTCAGTTAATAAGAAGGCATCCAGTAGCAAGTGGCCAATTATTGAACAACGAACCAGTGGAAGCCCGTTAGGCAGAAACAGGTATCCACAAAAATCCAATTAAGACAAAAATGAAATGTGAGACCAACTACTCCCACTATTTAATTGCATGTGTAGAATTCCGCAACAGAATCCATGAGAATATTGTAAGGGATGAAAGTCCAACAAGTACAAAGTCTGGCAGTTTTTTTGAATTCTTGATAATAGACAGATAATGTCAGTACAAGACTAGCATAATCTGAAAGCTCATTTTTCTATCTCCATAATAAGTATATGTTCAAGCTTAAATGGATTCTGAACGAGGCAAAACACAATTTGGAGCTGTCAAATATATTGAGATCTATATTACACAGATACGGGTGCGGGTGCAGACACGGACATGGGTGAGGATAGGGGACATGCAACGTTGTAAATGTTAGGATACAGGTACATGGGCCACGGCTATATACATGCATATTAAATTTAATAATCTACATGAGACTGATATTGTTTTTCATTCACATTTTATGAGAACAAAAATCTGTATACCATTTTATACTTCTTTTATTGAGAGATTATAAATTGATAAACTACTCGTTTTTTGACTAGATACCTAAATGACCCTTTAATACTTATGAATTAGGTATGTGCTAAAACAAACCTGTCCTGAGTCCAAGGTTGCATAAGTTGAGGACAACCGTATGATATACATTCAAGAAGTGTATCACAAGTATTTTGAACTAAAGTATGTGTTATATAATTGAGTATATCTGAAAATGTATGTATATATTCGAGAAGTGTCCAAAGAGTGTCGAACACAGACACGGATACAAGAGACTAGATGAAGTGTTTGTATCTGAAAATGTATGTATATATTCGAGAAGTGTCCAAAGAGTGTCGAACACAGACACGGATACAAGAGACTAGATGAAGTGTTTGGGTAACCTAGATTGAGATCTAGTCAAGCTCCCATCCAGATTGAAGTTTATCTGAAGTATCAAATCTCAATTGAGGACTTATTAGGATGTGTCAGGAAAAGACATGGAGAAATTTTGACGTTATCCTAGACTTGGAATTCTGGCCAGGTAGGTAAAAAAGAGGCGTAATTAACCTCTAAATATTGATCAGCACTCCTGAATGTAGACAACCAAGAACTTCTAAAGGTGACTCCAGTCGAACCTTAAGAGATGGGAACACCTTTCTTCGAGAATGACAAAATAAATAAATAAATAAATAAACTACTAAAACCTTAAGAGATGGGGACACCTTTTTTCGAGAACGACAAAAAAAACATTAATAAAAAAATAAACTACTAAAACTCTGAGCTTAGAAAATTCCACATAACTTTATAACCGAATCACCAGGAGAGGCACGAGTGAATAAAAGCATCATGCATCGTTATAATCAGCTTTCTAGTGGGATTGAATACCAAGAAGACATAAACACATCATGGCACACAAGCACACACAGAGAAAAACTTAGAACAAAAGGGAGAAAATAAAAAGTTGACAGAAGAAAAGTGATTGTGATGGAGATAGCAAAGAAGAAATTCTAGGTTTATAGTGTGGATTTAAGGGGAACTCAAAATTGGAGGAAGAAAAGGATAGCAGTTACTTCAATGCAAAGGTTAATGTGTCCAAGGCAGAAAGTCATAAGTAAAGCCTCTTTTTAATTTCTATCTGGTGTCAGATTATTCTATAATTCGGTTGCATCAGTAATGAAATTCCTTTAGATTATGTTAGCTGGGATGCCTAGAGGGTAGGTGTCCCATTTATTCCACAGCCGGCTAATCTAGCACAAATTTCTAAACATGATTAGATATAAATAAGCGCTAGATGAGGACTACTATGGGCCAAAATTTAGCCACGCTTTAAGATATTTAAAATGAATTGTTAGCTCTACTTTTCCGATTATGTTCCCTCTACAGATAGACAACAACATGTACAAAGACATCTACATAAATGTTTAGAACTAAGAATTCTGTCTTAAACCAATAATGACATAGGCTTTATTATCAAGTTCTGCAGCACCAGCCATTTTATATATACCTCCAGATCTCTCTATAAAGTCCTTATACAGGCATTAAAGAACACTTGAACAATATTGCAAGTATGAAGGCTTTTGAGCTAGATAGAAAGGTAATAAATATATGAAAGGGTAAGGTACATTAAAGATATTATCACAACTTAAAAGGACACCATATAATGCATAAACATGCATTGAGAGGAGCAGGATTCAAATTACAAAGAAGGTTCTATGGCCTGGAAAACAATGTCATTTCACACTCAGAGGAATCCCAAAGAAAACCAATATTGTATACTAAATAATGTCAAAGCAATGTGGCTTGCGAAGAGAAAATAAATTCAACTATAGTTCACAGTCCTGCATAAATTAATTGACTAATTGTTATGAACAAATTGATCTAATGAAGCCATCACAGTATGTTTATGCATTGTTTTCCTTCAAAGTTGATGAACTTCAATAACATGAAACAAATAAACTGTTGCAAAAGTAGCAAAGAAGCAACTAATACCAATACACTAATGACTTAACTTTTGTATCAGCAGAATTGCAAGAAGGCATATATGATGCTGCTGTCTAAATATTTACTTTACCTTATAATCCAATCTTAATATTTACCTTTACCATATAGTGCTGTCCTTAATAAAGGCATCCTATTCTCCCAGCAAATGAGGGCACCAATCTTTCCAATAGGAGTTTCATAAACAGGAATGGTGGATCCATCTCCAAAGCCCCAAATTACACGTTCCAGTGCTGTAGGCATGAGTTTGCGGTGCTTCCCTAGGTACTGACCCTGAGGATCGAAGAAAAGAACTGTACAATAGAGGGTGTATCCAGATCTCTCAATCACACCCATTACTAAGAAGATCTTATATTTTCCAGCCATTGCTGCCAAGCGATCAACTTCAGGACCTGCACACATAAAGTGAAATATTAAACCAAGTATGGGAAAAGATTTAAGATAGTTAAAGGGTTCTTAGTTGTTTTTAATTTTCTGGCAACAGGAGAACAACTATTTTGGTTCTTTACATTGTTTTGAGCCTCAAAGATGGATGTGTTACATATAAATATTTTCATATCACCGACTACTTCCGCCTACAATTATCTATAGACATTATCATCTTACTGTTTCGTCGGACATTGCATGAGCTTAAGTTGTTGCCTGAGTAACCAAAATGAAGTAGGTCTATCAAGCCGCCCCAATGAAAATCAGAGTTGAAGAATACACTACTTAGTGGACCTTGGTTGGCAGAGCCCTAAAGATCCTGTTCGCTCTTTGTGAAGATTTATGGACATCAAGTTAGGCTTCTTAATGATGGCATAAGCAGAAAAAAACTCCAATAATAATCATGATGAGAGACCAATGCTTGAACAGCTAAAACTCTTACTAAAGTTTGTTATAGGTACCAACAGAGACATTGTAATTTTTATAGTATATGAAATCCTGTATCACCATACGGTTTGTATTAACCTGTAAATGAACTTAAGATATTAACCTGTAAATGAACTTAAGATATGTATAATAAACACTTTATGTGTTTCGTATATCCCTTTGTTTATCATTTTAAATTCTAATTTATTATTTAGTTATTCTCTTTCATTAATTAGAATTTTATATACGCATGCAGGTAAGAAATGAAGTTCAGCATAAAGCAGTCACTGGCGTGGTAGGGGCATATCCTTTGACAAACCTGTTCCTGAACAAGTATGATCAACAGATGTTGCTGATCCAACCTTCTGGCATAGTGACCTTTTTTTTTGTTTCTTCAACATTATATGTAATATATTTCTTTAAAATTTGATTGATGTGCATACATAAGTTCTGTATTAAAGGTCAAGTTTCTATACAACATCTAATTATAAAGCCTGTGTCGATAGTTTTTTTACTGGAATTGGCATTAAGTCACATGTCTCTCTCCTTTCGATATCTATGTACCTATCAATCTGACTGCCCCTGCCTTCGCAGGCCATTTAAAAGCTCTTCCTAACATTCAAACCATGATTGAGGCCAAAAATTGCAGCAGTAAGCATAAAACCCATATGATTGTTGTTGTTTGATAAATCTTTATTAATATCATGTTATCACAACATCATATCATCGTTAAAACTATTATTTGTACATCCAGCTGAGACCTACAAATACTATCTGTTTCGGAAGGTTGTTCTGGAACCTTGAGAAAGGTGATGGTTACACTTAAAGGGGTTAGATTTGTGCCAGCGGTCATGTGGCACATGATTTACCCCTAGTATTGTTTTACACAATATTTTATAGAAAGTTTAGGCCCACCTAGGGAGTCTCATAGGCAGAGGCTGCACCCAGCTAGTGCAATTGGTGGTTAAGCACAGTCATCAATCGTAGCCATGCTGCTCATTGTTGTTGCTGTTGTTGTTTGCACTGCCTGCACTCCTGTGCACCCTCCACCCTCCCTCTACATCTATGCATGAAGGGAGTGAATGAGCATGAGCATGGGCTACATTGACATAGGCAATGGCTAAAGGTTCAAATGATTATGCTAAAGCGAAAGGTGCACATGTTTTTATTAATTAATTCCCTAAACATATGTTTATTCTCCCTTATCATTGGTTCCCCACTCCGACGTACTCTAACTGTCTAACATTCAAACATTAAATCTTCTCCAAGTAAATGGATCAAGGACTACAAATCCTCTTTCGACCTGGAGCCTCCACTCACTTCCAAGGCTTCTGGTCAGTCTCATTAATGCATCATCTACAAAGAAGCTCCACACTAATTTCCAAGTAAAAAAAGGCTCGGTTACATGTCTGACATGAACTTGATTATCAGCAAATAGAATCATAATTAGCCTCAACTATTACATGTGATAGTTCCATCACACTGCAAAGTGAGAACAGTTGGAGTAGTTGAAGGGAAAATTAGATGGTATGTGAGTCTGGGTTTTGGCCCATAAAAAGGACACCTAATCTGTGGTAGCATATTAAAGTAAAATATAACCCTTTATCCTAAACACAACTTCAAAGCTTTTCTATACCAGAAGGGATTTAAGAAGAACAAAAGAGAAATCCCTAATATATAATGAAGATACTACTAGTAACTCTATTCAAAACTCTTACCTAAGAATATAGGTGTACCATTTCTAACTCTATTCAAACCTCCTACATAAGAATATAGGTGTACCATTTCTTTGGAAACTACTATTTTCCTTGCCATTCCCGTATCGTCCCGGACTCTCAGTTATGTAATGAGCATAATGGAAGTTATTTGACATATACTCCGTTTCAAAACTTTAGCATTAACTTTTAATATTCTTTGACTATAAGAACACAAGAATTAGATGATAAAGGTATATGATTTTATACAGCTACAATTTCATATATGATTTATACAGCTACAAGTTCATTGTTTCATTACTTCAACAAGTAAATGTATGAAACATATTCAACCAGAACTAAAAAGAATACAATTGATCAAACTCTAATTTTACTTCTTCACCAAATAATCATATTATTATCCTATAAGATGTTATAAAGATTGTTCTAAGTCTATAACCAATGGATGACACCTTATCTAAAAGCGTTGAAATAGTCTTCAAGCTCTAGTGTTTCCAATTTTCATGGTTGGATTCCATTTCTACCCACGAATGTGACACAAATGTGAAATATAGCAAAAACTTAGATCTTCAGTACCTCCTAATTTAAATCTGTTCTACTTATACTAAGGGACGAATGTTACTTGGGAGTTTCCATCTTCCAAAATCTCCAAACCTACATTTATTCTAATTGTTTGCAAAAGAGAGGAAGATAAAGGAAAATGTCATGTTATATATCACTACGAAGAATGATAACGAGACAATCTAATATGTATCTCAACAAACTAGTATGGTGCATGTGCGTTGCCATGTACAAGTCGAAGGAAAATATAGCTTAATTGTGAGGTTATTTTTTTCTCACATTAGAAGGGCCGTCATAGGTTCATCGTTAATCCATTTGTAGGGTTAAGCGCGTATAGACTCCCTTGTAAATGTAATATCGCCAATTTGTGAATAGATCGCTTGAAGTTCTAATTGTGCAGATACACCTCTAAGAGAATTTCTTTTACTACTAAAAAAGTCAGTAAAGTTTTATAAATGCGAATAAACAACTCCAGCTCCATTGGTGGCAATAGACCCCAAATTGTTAATTACTTCTAAAAGAGTAAAAGGAAGTTCACCAAGAGGGTTTATTTTCAATTGGGAAAATAGTATAAGGAGTCTATCTGCTCAATTAAAACTATTGGAGATCTATGCGCAATTGTTTGATACTATAGGAAGGCTATGCGCAATTAATCCATTTGAATTTTAGATTTCTAAGATTCTATCTCACCTAGACTATAAACACGGAGAATATATGAAAGTCATAGCGAGAACACTTTGCCTATAGTCACAGTTATACAGTTGGAACCTAGTATCACCATTAGGGGTGCAAACGGTTTGGATACGGCTTGTACATTATACTTATCATATCCATATGCTCTTATCAATCACGAATACAAATATGCATATGGATATGCCTCGGTAAAGAAATTATATATCCATATCCGCTAAAATTGAATATGGATACGGATATACATGCAGATGTATATGCTAATATACATGCGAATACAAAATGGACATGAGAAAATGAAATAATATCGAAAAAAACATAGTTCATATGATACATGAGAGTTCATTAATAGTTTGTTATATCTAGAAAGCTAAGATTTGATCTCTTGATCATCAAATATAGTCTTAAATTCATTAATCTAAGTATTGAAACAATTGATGTATGATCAATATATATTCGAATATTTTGGATATGGATCCAGATATTTCACTATTTAACCGTATTTGAAACCATATTCTATCGGTTATTCTATCGGTTATTGATTACAGTATTAATGGGTGTACCCTAACAAATAAAGTTACGAATATATCCACGGATACGGATATGGTTTTGCACCCCTAATTCAACATTCGAAAACAACTCCATTATCATAAAATTTTCGTATCTTAATGTTTTCTTTTTTGAATGGTCATGCTATCAAGAAACGGACAGTTTGTTAAAAATAAATGACAATATCAATTAAGGTATCTAGATACTTAAATATAATACTTGTTAAAAAATAGATTCAAATTTAAATAATCTTCCAATAAACCAAGATTTACCAATTAAAAATTATTCAAACAACTATGAAACTATTAAGACTTCGTACACCTTAGCTGCTTATAATTGGGTGAGAACATCTCACGAGTTAACCGCATAGAGAAAAAATTATTAAATTTTTAAATAAGTAATTATTAAATTATTGCTTCAACTACATTCAAGATCAAACAGTAAAATATGCATGTATTTGACGCCACTTACAAACTGCATGATGCATAACAGCCACTACAATCAAAAAGTGCGCTATCATGTTGTAGTATGACACTATTACAAACATAAACCAAATTCATTATCGACAACACAAGGCCACAAAAGCAATACATAACTTGAACCCTCATTGAATCATCCCAAAGTTCCAACACACGTGACAATAATGTTAGGCTTGTTAGCCAATCTACCATAATATCTATCCTCTACTTTCATTGATCGGTCACGGCACCATTGGCATACTTATGCTTATACCCTTAAGCATTGAGTTACATCTAGCAAGAGATATACAGACTTGATTGTTGCGGGTTGAGAGACGTATAGATTTGATTCCTTTCTTCCTCATCTAAATTTTGGTTATAAATTAGAATTTTGGTTGTAGAATTTTTTTTAGATTTTTTTTTATTTATAGTGATTTGATGAGAAAGGAATAGTTACAACGTTTTTTATTGTTAGTGCAAATAAAGAGTATGTTGAGCGTCAAGAGTTAGTGGAAGAAGGTTATGAGTGGATGGTTAAATGTAAAATTGATGGTAATCAATAGGGAGGTTATGAAAAATTAAGTACATAATGTATATTCATGTATGTATGAACGCATGTGTGATCAATGGGGTTGATATAAAAAATTGAGCATATATATGCCTTCATGTATTTATGAATGGATGGTTAGAGAGCATTTTAGGAAGAAATGTTTGAACAATGACAACACAGTTTTATAGTAGCATATGATATAACAATAATAAGAGGTTAACATATAGCCAAGCAATGACTTGATTTGGATGAGATTTAAAAATTATTTTTTTTCACTATCGAATCTGAACCGGAAACAGTGTAACATCTATTATACCAGGCACGTCAATAGCTGCAGCATGATACTTCCTGAATTCCTCTCTACCCCTGGCTGAACGGCTGCCTATGGTGACACCAAAATTTGAACCACGGGGATAGCCACCAACAAATGCTTCTGGAAATACAACTAGCTGTGACCCATAGGCAGATGCATCCGCAATTAATCTCTCTGCCTTATCTGCAATGATATTGCAATGAGAATGCTGATCTACACAACAGTAATCTATATAGCAGGGCTAGGTTTCAGCAAACATGATTTATACCTTCAATGCTTGTTATAGATTAAAGAGATACAAGATGATCCGCACGTGTATGAAGTTGAAAATGTAAATAACCGGTCAAGGTGTAGTAAATAAACTTTATGTAACTTCCAGCATGTACAGGTGATTCAGCTCCCGTTCGGTAAAACATGAGCATGTTCCAAACATTTCCCATGACACTCTTCTTGCAATGTCATTACCAGGAACATGTAAATGAATTATTCAGTATACTGAGCCACTTTCTTATATTATTACATTTACGGCCATTATAGTAAAAGCAATCCGTAGATAAAACTCCCTTACAACTTGAATAGCAGCAGCCACCATCCTTGGTAAATAAAGTTTGTTGTGATCTTATAATAAGACCTACAGACAAAATTAATGAAAGTTCGTGTATGTAATTGTTGCAGAAGAGTTGTGACTCTATGCTTCATGACTAAGGATAGTATTACAATGGAAACGTGGATTTATGCCATAAAGGGATTGCCAATTTTTATTCATAGTAGAATAAATAGGATATACATAGTTTTCCAACGTGAGAGTAAAATAAACTCCTCCAACTTCCTAGCATATTAACTATTGTGATAATTCCCCTCAGACTGAAGCTTATATACCAAATATGTTCAGTCTGTTACATAAAGACGAAAAAACCTTTTGAAGATAATACTTTAGTAGGGGGAAAAAAATTGCCATTAATATCAACAATATTCAAGTTTGCATGGCTGAGATAACTAGTACTAACCATAGCCGTCGATCGAAGACTTGGCTTCCAGGTTTGGTCCAACATCACCACTAATAACTTAAACCGTGTTGAACTTTCATCACCATTCTTCTGAAGTCCCAAAATAATTAACAAGTTTTTTCCCCACTTCTAGGTTCATAAAGTTCTTCTTTGCTAGGAATTGCAAATAGCCTAATTGAGCTACAGTTCGACTGCAGATTCAGAAATGTGTTCAATACACCCTAATTGTGCCACGTATTCAACAATAAAATAAGAAACTTGGGCGTTGCGTTTGCAAATTTAACAAATTAATGTCGAAAGAAGAGAGAAACAATTGATACCGAGAGTGGCCGGCGTATCATAGAAGACTGTGGAGGCCTGGACTACGGTTGCCCTAACGGTGACGGAGGAGGGATCGGAGGAGGCGCCACCCATGTCCACCTCCGCTATTAACGGAGACTCGACGGCGGTTGACGGAACTAAAGCCATAATTAATTTATTGATTTAAGGAAGAGGGGAGGGGAGGAGAGGAGGGGTCTATCATCTAAAGAAACCACAGGGAACAGGGGTTTTCTAGCAACTTCCTTCGTGGATCATTCATGTTAGGTGCAGTTTGGCTGCTTTCCTTTATTTTTCAGAAATGAAATTCCTTCACTTTGGTTTTTCTTTTCTTTTTTTCCTTTCACTGCATGGAAAGTGTTTTTCTGTGTTTGTTTGGCCAAAAAATATAGGGTGAAAATACTTTCCACTATTTTTCTGAGTTTGGTTCAACTTGCAAAAAAAGAAGAAAACAATTGATATGTGAATATATTCCCCTATTTTCTAGTGATTGGTTCAAATGAAAAAAGGGAAATTTTTTAAAAATATATTTTTTGCTAAATAACTAGCAAAATCGACCATTTTGCCATTTTGCTAATTATTTAGCAAAATCTACCTTTTTTTTGCCAACGGGCCAAACAGATGTCGATTTTAAAAAAAAACCAGATCAAAACATACGGGACTACTAATCTCGTATGTTTTGGGTGAACTAATCACCGATTAGTGCTCACAGAAAACATACGAGACTACTAGTCCCATATGTTTTGGACACTCATTTGTTTTGCCAGCAAACCGATGGAACTAGTAGTCATGTACGTTAGTCAGAGGCAAAACATGCACAAAAACATGCACAGACCTCTAACTTCGTATACAGTATAGAGATGGACGGTGTAAGTACTATCACAATCTTTAACCTCTCATTCATTATTGAATGGTTCAATTCTACATGTTCTTACAGCCACAATCCTTTGTTTGCAAAATTATATCATTTTTTGGAGTGTACTTACTCGTCCAATTTGCACCATCATTACGTCTCTTATTAAAGTATGTGTTAAATCTATAAAACGTCCTTGCAACTAAGGCTTGAATTGGCATAGCACGGGCACCGTTAAGTACGCCATTGAAACTTTCAGAGCAATTAGTTGTCATCATACAATAGCGCACCCCACCATCTTTACATAATGTCCATCGATCTTCGTATTGCGGGTTCAAGTTTTGTTCAATCCAATTGTGTGCTTCAACTGATAGGGATTTAATTTTCTCCCGACAATGCTCCTATACTAATGGGTCAGTGGCACACCCGAGTTGCCACAATAAATTTTGTAAATTGGCCTCTCCGTAATTTTTCTTAAAATTAGCTCTTATATGCCGCAAGCAATAGCGGTGATGATGTGGTGCACTCCACCCCTCGTGCAAGGCTCGTGGAATTCCTTTCATCCGGTCAGAAATAAAAATAATAACTCTTGGACTTTGAACAGTTGGAATGTATCTGTAAATACATTGGAAAAACCACTTCCAACTCGATGTATCCTCCACTTCCACAACTACGAAAGCTATTGGAAATAGCTCACCGTTTGCATCTACACCGGTCGCAACCAAGAGCACTCCTTTGTACTTGTCATATAAATGTGTTTCATCGATGGTTAAGAGCGAACGACAAAAAGAGAACACTTTGATAGTGGGCCCAAATGCCCAAAATACTCGGATGAACCTCTTCATTTCCGGCGTGATCTCCTTAGACACTATCTCATATTCGGTACCCGGATTTTTCCTCTTAATTGCTGCAAGATAATGCGGAAGTAGTTGGTAAGATTCCTCCTAATCTTCAAAGATTTTAGTCAACGCCTTCCTCCGTGCATCATATGTTTTATACTTGGATATAGTTATTTTTCATATCATATACCCTTGTAATTATCTGTCCCGGAGTAAGATCAAGTTCCCGCCTAACTTCGGGCATAATTAGCTTCATGATATAAGCGGAAGTTGCTGCCTTATGATCATTATTGACAGTCAGATTGCAACATTTATGAAGTCTACAATAACTTGAGATTATAAATTGCCCATTAGATTTTTTTTCCTAACAGCTGCATTAAGCTTCTATGGACACTTTGAATTTCTATCGTCTGCCGCACTTGTATTCTCTCATTGACCTTTCTCATTATAGTAGCACTTTACATGGTAGCTAGTTGTATTGGTTTTAACCGGATTGATTTTGACCTGGTTCCTGATTGCCCATTCACGTATAACGAAAACTAAGCTTTCCTTATTCTCGAAAAGATCTCCTTTTTTGAAAGTGGAGTCCTTGGGTCGATCGAAATTAGGATCACGCTCAACAAACTCAGCTTGTGAGGCATTTATCCACTAGTCATTTTCAAACTCTTCTAGCAACGGTTCTTCAAACTCTAAATAATCGTTGTTTACGCAATATTCATCCAGCCAACTTACGTCATCATTGGTCTCTCCAATTGCACACTGCATACTATCAAGACGTTTCTCCTCTTTAACAATTTCATTATCATCATCGGCATCTACATCCTCATCCTCTTCTATTATAGAACCAACTAGTAAATTAACTAAAACATGACCCAGTGTGTTGCGGAACATGTCACTTGACATTGCACCCGAGTCATTTTTTAAGTGCAAGGCACTTTGAGATAACGGGATTTGATTTTCAAGCATGCGGGAGAACTCTCCGTGAGCATATGAAACTTTGGCAACCCCAAATATTGGAATATTTTTAATGAACAACTCGATTGAGATTTGTTTTTCCGCAAGTCCGATCATGTCATTCAATTTTTCATCATTGGTGATCTCTATAGAAATTATTCTATTTTCATTTAATATTGGACAATTACAGAAGACCTTAATGGCATTTTCGACATGATTAATTCCGATAACTCTGTATACTTGCTTCATCATTCTATCAAAATTATAATTTCTAGATAACATGAATATTTTTCTTGAGCCTCCATCGTATATAGGCATATTATTCATTTCAACATTCAGTTTTTCATTGAATAAGAAAATAATCTGTATTCCATTCGTCATTTTAACTGAAGAATTAAAATTCATCATATACAAATTAGATTTCTTTTCCATATTGATAATCATGGTTAAAATATTTCATCTAGATATACAATATTAACTAAACAATATCGAGAAATTTATGAAAAAAATAAGAAATGTATACCTTGATGAACTTTCGAATCTCGTCAGTGTCGGAGAGAATAGACGGCGTCGGCGTCGGATAGAATAAACAGCGTCGGCGTTGGATTTAAGGGAGGAAGAGATGAGTTGGGTTTGGGAGAGAGGGAGAGAGGGAGATCAGGATTGTTGAGTTGGGTTTGGGAGAGATGGACATCGGGATTGTTGGGTCGGGTTTAGGAGAGATGGAGATCGGGTCTGGGAGGGAGATCGGTTTGGGAGAGATTGAGTTCAGGTTTGGGAGAGAGGGAGATCGGGAGAGAGAGAGAGAGAGAGAATGGACGTTGTGCCCTAATTTGGGGCACAACTGGGCTTTATATAGCCCGACAATTCTACGGGACTACTAGTCCCATAGAAATTTTGAGCACTCATTTGTTTTGCCCAGCAAACCCACGGGACTAGTAGTCCTGTGGGTTTGCTGGGAAGAGAAAATGAGTCTCTGTTTAATGTACGGGATTATTGAGTGCCCAAAACATACGGGACTAGTAGTCCCGTATGTTTTTGTGAGCACTAATCGGTGACTAGTTCACGCAAAAATACGGGACTAGTAGTCCCGTATATTCTGAGCTAGGCGTTTTTTAAAATCGACCTCGTTTTGGCCTGTTGGTCAAAAAAGGTTGATTTTACTAAATAGTTAGCAAAATGGCTGATTTTGCTAATTATTTAGTAAAAAATATCTTTCTTAAAAATTTTCCATGAAAAAAAAGAAACCATGACTATGGTCACCATGGTGTGCTTACTCCCTTATAGGATAAATTTATTTCCAACATAAATTAAGGGTGAACATATATCAACCGTCACATAAAAATATTTAAAATTTTTAGGGACTAGTTTGTAATTTTTAAAAAAGATTCGAGGTTGTCATTTGCAAAATATTCAAAGATTTGAGGGCTAATTTCAAAATATGACAGTTGAGGGAGAATTTCAAAATGTTCCTATATTTTAGGAACTAACTTTAAAATTGAGGACATAATATTAAAACTAATTCATAAATAAATGCTATCAAGTGAAAACAAAACTGAAGCATAACCAAGAATCAAGTTCGTAGAGAACACCAAAAGAATCAACTAGTGTCAAAACTAAGTCATATCTAACCAAGAATCGAGAACCAAAATTAGGTTTACCAAAATCATATAACTATCTCATATAACGACGAATCAAAATGTTCAATGAACTAAGATTTGATGAAACTTGATGCTCAAGAGAACAATATGCTCAGTTATTGCCATTTTCTTCATTGTATGCCCCGCCATGAAATTTATAATAGAAATGTTGGATGCATGTATTGCATTGCCAATTTATTATTAGTATAGATTTTGGCTGCATACATTAAAAAAAGACCATCATCATAGCATAATATCACATTACCAATGTCACAACAACCATTTAAACCAATTAATAACAAATATTCACAATTTTAAAACTAAAGCAAGTCATATAACCAAGAACTAAAAACCAAGCACCATGTCATATAACCAGGAACTAACAACCAAGCACCAAGTTCATGGAGAACAATTGAAGAATCAACTAGATTTATTGACAATGTTAACATTAGGGGATAACCCTAGTGCGGTAAGCGATTCTGATTCCGAAGATGAATTGACTATTAATGAACTCGCTTGTGCATATTATAGATTAACGCATGTCTATACAAAAGTACAAAATAATTTTATTGATCTTAAAAGCAAGCATATTAGTTTAAAATCCGATCATGAGTTGTTAGCCTCTAAACTTGATGTCATTACTAAGGAGAATGCTACACTTATAGAAATCAATGACAAGTTAAGTTTAGAAAATAAAAAATTGACTTCATATATTGCTAGTTTAACTCATGAAAAGGACAATGCCATGTTAGAAGTAGAAACTATTAGAAATGAGTTTAATTCATTTAAAAATGATCATGTTTCATCTACTTCTATTTCTAATGCTTTTGTGCAAAATGATGAGTTGAATAATGTTAAAAATAGAATATCATCCTTAGATTCAACACTAAAACCATGTATTGTGAATAATAAAAAGCTTATGGTCTTGTATGCAAAGTCTAATGCAAACTCTTCTAAGAAACCTACACAATATGCACACATGTATAACAAAATTTATAAATGCACTAATTGCGGTCGTAAAGACCACCTTGCTAGATTTTGTTATAATGCACAAAAACCCATCAAGCATAATCATGTTTGTGCATCCCATCAAGTTTCATCATCACACACACATTTACATGCACCTATTGTTCATCACAAGCATGTTAATGTGTATAAGTGTGATCATTGTGGTAGATTTGGTCACTTGGCCAAATTTTATTTTGATTTGAGGAGAGTTTCTTGTTTGCAAAATAATTTCCAAGATAAACTTATTTTTACAAATGAGTCCCGTGCACAACCGTTTGGTCAACATAAGAAAATGCTTCCTTTTCATTGTACTTATTGCAATCGGAAGGGTCATTTGAGTAATTTATGTTATGATCGTGTTCATGCACCACATGCGCCCAAAAGGGTTCATAATCCTAGGGCTTTGAGCTTGAATGATAGGGTCATGTCCCTAAATGTTTCGGCACGAAGAATGCTTGGGTGCCAAAATCTTTTTAAACCAAGAATTTTATTATTTTTTATTTTTCATGTCTTGGTTTTGAATAATGTTTTTGAATTTTTTTTTGAATATGAAAACAATTTTCTTTGATCAATTCATTTGTTTTCATGATTATTAGTTTGATTTTGGTGAGAGGTTTGTGTTTATATAACCCCCCGAGTTTATTTGGTGTTTATTCTCAAATCTTGTTTACCGAGTGCTAAAAGTCTTTATATGGGTTGGAACAAGCTTAAGAACTTGATATGGTTGTCTCTCTTGTCTTCTATTGGTTTACTTGTTATGTGATTTATTTGTGATTTATGATCTCTTTTGAATAATTTGTTTTTATTTGAAAATTTTATTCATGATACTCATGTTCTTCTTTCTTTTGATTTCATAAATATATTTTTATACATGGTTTTTAGGCTTGTGTTTTGAGACACACTATTTTATAATGGCATATCATTATGTGTTCTCATTGTCCTCTTGTATGTGAGTGGTGTTTAGCATATTTTTTTATCTATGCTTGCTCACATATATTTGCCTTGATCTTTATTGTATATATTCCATATGTCATTTTGATAGGGGGAGCAATCCCTATATATATATTTTTTGTTATACTCACCCATGCTTATTTGTAGGAGGAGCTTTCTCTCTCTTCATTCTTTTGTTTTCCCTTTTTTGATGTTGACAAAGGGGGAGAAATATTTTGAGTATATCATTTTTATTTATATGCATGATAATTATAATTTGTATATTCATTTCCTTGCATGCATATATCTTTTTTTGTAAATTGTTTGTCATCATCAAAAAGGGGGAGATTGTTGGTCTTTTTGTCTTTATGATGTTTAACAAACAATTTACAACTAATGTTGTTTGTCTAGTGTTTGTGTTTTCATATTTATTCTAGGCAAACAATGAGTTGGAGGATGGATGGAATCGAGCATTCACGATCATATCCAATGGAGGTTAGCGGAATAGTGGAGTGAAGCAATACATCTTAAGTCAAGTTCAAGTTCAAGCTTCATCCGCAATCAAGACGAGCTTAATGAAGATAAATTGTCTTGGGTATATTAGTTTAGGTTTATGCTTTGTGTGCTTATGCTTTAAGCTCAATTGGTGCACGTACACGTTTTCTTGATTTATTGACTATTATACATCCATTTGAGATAATAACTTTTTTCGGATTATTGACTTAATATAACTGGTTTACATCCTTTATAAAGTCTATTAATCCATTTAAAAGAAGTTTCAAACTTTTTTGAACTCGTTTTGTCAAAATCAAGTTTTAATAAATTTATGTTCGTACATGTTTTTGCAAAACAGATGAGTTTTCACAATTGGAAAATGAAATTTAAAAATTTTCTTCATTTACATGTGTATCTTCATATATACAGATATTTTCCCAACTTTTACTAATTTTGGAGTTATTTTGTTATTTTCAATTGAATTTATAAAAACAAGTTTTCAGCAGTTTTTTAGAAACTGTAATATCTATGTTCAAATAATTATTTCTCACAAATGGGAAGTGATATTTTATAAATTATTTCTCTAACATGTTTATCTATATGTTTAGAAACTTCCCTCAAAATTTCAAGATTTTTAGACTTGATTTACTATTTTTATTTGATTTTATAAGCTAGCTACGTAAAAATTCCAAAATCTGCCAAAACTGTCAACGGTCTACTTCATCAGTCGACTGATGACATCATCAGTCGACTGATAACATGTTTTCAGCCTATAATGGCTAGTAACGGTTAGTTTTTGTTTTTTGAGTTTTTGGGGGTTTTTGGCTGGTTTAAGAGGCTATAAAAAGCCCTTAACTTTCATTGTTTCTTATGGATGTTTAAGAGAGTTTCAAAATAAGTTTATAAGTGTTTTAGTTTGTTTTTAAGTGTGTTTAAAGTTTGGTTTTCAAGTGAAGAAAGTTTTACAAGAGGAGAAGATCATCCTTTGGTGTTTTAGGCTTCAATTTCACATCTCTCCATCTTGTTATTTAGAGAAGTTTTTCTGAACCCACACTACAACAAAATATAGCATTTCCGACGAAAAAAAACGTCGGCAAATGTTTAAAAACGTCGAGAAAAATCTTTCCCGACGTAAAATAAAGCGTCGCTAACACATCGCCAAAAGTGTGTCAAAGAAAGTATTTGGCGACGCAAAACAACCTACGTCGGTAAAAATCAACACTTATGGCGATGCTTCATGCGTCAGGAAAAGTATATCTTTTAGCGACGTATAATATTTTGCATCGGCAAAAGGTATGCAGAATTTTCTCAAATGCAAGGGTGCGTCAGCAAAAGTAGTACTTTTGGCGACGCATGCTGCGTTGGCAAAAACCAAAACGTCGGCGAAAGCATAGCTTTTAGCGACGCAAAACTGTTCGTCGCTAAAAATTATACTTTTGGCGACGCAAGTTAGCGTCGGCAAAAGTGTAGCTTTTAGCGACGCAGAATGAAGTGTCGCTGAAAACTATATCTTTGGCGACGTAAGATAGCGTCGCTAAAATATATTATTTTTGGCGATGCAATATAGCGTCGGCAAAAGTGTTACTTTTAGTGATGCAATTTAATGCGTTGCTAAAAGTTAAAAATTTAGTGACACAATTTAACGTCAGCAAAGGTATAATTTTTAGCAACGCATAATTATCTTTTCTGTCAACTACAAACCTACACTGAACTTGAACATCCACAAAAAATTGCACCCATTCACACAACGAAGAAACCAAACATCAAATTATACTCCAAACACGTTGCATATTATGATAAACAAAGAATTTACTCTCATTACAAATTAGTTACATTCATTTCCATTTCCAAGTCAACACTCAAAGGCATGTTTAAATATTTCAGTTTGCTTGTAATCCATAAAGGGAAAAAAGAAACATAATTTGCCGAGAGGAAAAGGTGAAAGAAAAGAAAGAATGGAATAACTGTTTAAATATTCCAGTTTGCTTGTAACCTCATGACAAGTTGCTCTCTCCTTTCAAACAATCAAATCCAAGTTCCTGCATAACAAGAATAAAGCAGCATCAAAAATAGCCATGAATATATGCGGAGTTCAAAAATTTCACAAAAGATCACTGATGCAAATACATGTAAATCCTACAGACACGATTTCAAATACACCATTTCAGAATTTCTAATTATATAATGGTCAGTTGGTAATAAAAATTAGTTGTGGATCTAAGTATACAATGATGTAGGTACATTGGCCAATCATTGGTCTATGTAATTAGGACAATTCTTAGAGCAAAGCAATGAGGATAGAGAAGAAGATAATAAGTTTTAAAGCGCATCAATGATAAAGCTTACAAAACACAGAGGGGAACGACACCTCGTTGCCCACCAATCTGTTTTCTACCTCTAGTTTGCCCAATCAATATATATTTGTGGATATGGATATGGTTTTGCATCCCTACTTGTAAATTATCAAGAACAATCAATGCTCAGAGTTGTGCTAGCTCTTAGTAGCCATTTATAGGTAACTAATTTATTTTGAACTGGGAGTTGACTCAATATTATCTTTTGTGAAGCAAGTTTTCCTTCTGTATTGTTATGTCTTCTTAGGCAGATTTCTTTAAGATTTGCTTTATCATTAGGGCCTGTTTGTTTGCCCCAAAAAAACGTGGAAAACAGGGAATTGAAAACAAATGTTGTTGCCACATAGGAAGAAGGTTTCGGGTGATTTCCATTTCACCTGTTCGTTTCACAAGCTGATTTATAGAAATGGGGCCTTGAAATTGGGTTCCACGTAGGACTTTAGGAAATGTTGTTTTCAGCTACATTTGGCGTGAAAACAGATCGGAAATACTAAATACGGCCATTAAAAAAATCGTTGGGGTGTTTTTCAAGGCGGGGGAGAGAAAACTGGGAAATGTTAGGGTTCCTTCACCGCCTCTTCGTTCTCTTCAGTCTTCCCCATTGCTCCGCCTCTTCCCGTCTCCAATGCTCTGTCTCTAATTTTTTGTAAGGCGGGGGAAGAGAAAACTAGGAAATGAGCCCTCAGCGACCATTCATCGGTTGTTTGTGTTATCTTAGCCAGATCTAGCAGCAACGGTGGGGATTTCGGGTGATTTCTACTTCTTACCTTCTTCCACTTGAGCGGCGTAGCCAGATCTACACCTGATCTGGTAGATTTAGTCCTTGAAGGGGATTTCATCAACTTCAACTGCTTGAGGTTCGATCCAATTTTCCCTCAAGGTATCCCTTCATCAAAGAGCAAATTTGCTATAAATAAGTAACATGCATCAAATTTTAAGAGTTTAAAAATTAACCTTGTGATTTATGGGGTTTTTTCGTTCATTGCAACTGCAGCTTTTAAGAAATTTGTTCCTTTACTAGTCGTAATTTCTGAAAGCCGTGCTCTTCCCGTCTCCAATGCTCTGTCTCTAATTTTTTCGTTCATTGCAACCTGAGCATGTCTATTTCCAATATCTGAAAGCTTGTATTAAACAAGATAATTTTAATTAATTGTGAATTTTTCAAGTCTGTGCTTGTATTCAATAAGATGGTTAATCACTTGTTTTTCTCTCTAATTTTGTTACTGAGCTGGGTTTTTTGGGCTGTTAACTATAGGCATGTTGGGATTTAATGCATCATTTTCATCTCCAGCTGTTCAGTTGTGTATTTGAACTCAGACTTGACACATGAGCACTGTTTTTTGTTACTGAGCTGGGTTTTTTGGGCTGTTAACTATATGCA
>BQKN01000559.1:72719-100403 GCA_022839385.1 Asparagus kiusianus
GTTTTTTGTTACTGAGCTGGGTTTTTTGGGCTGTTAGTACATGCAATGTTTTTTGTTACTGAGCTGGGTTTCTTGGGCTGTTACCTATATTCATGGTGGGATTTGCGGCATCATTTTCATCTCCAGCTGTTCAGTTGTGTATTTGAACTCAGACTTGACACATGAGCACTGTTTTTTGTTACTGAGCTGGGTTTTTTGGGCTGTTACCTATATGCATGTTTTACTTGTGCAATGATGACTGTCTTTTACCTGATATTCTTCATCAGTAGATAGTACATGCAATGTTTTGGCGAGGCAATCCAAACATTTACGTAATCAGATGAGGAGTAACATGTATAGAAATGTAGCCAACATTGTGGTGTAATTGTTTACTGGTGTGGGATATATGATAATGTAGATATATATATGAGCACAATTTGTCAAACTTTATTTATCATTCTCACCATTGGAATATAATACCTTTAAGCTTTTAATATAAAGCTGTTGAATTGGATTATTAACACTTTGAAAAATATATCTTTGCTTGTCATGCTTTCATTGCTATCATGTTTGATTTCAGATACCTATTGCTTGTGATTCCTCTTGTTCTCACTTTGGGAGTTTTTGGCATATAACAAGTGCAGTTTGTGTTATTGGTTTAATCACATGTTTTTGTTACCTATATGCATGGTGGGATTTGCGGCATCATTTTCATCTCAAGCTGTTCAGTTATGTATTTGAACTCAGACTTTACACGAGTCCCTGCATTCTCAAACTTTTGCATTACATTTTCAAACAGCAGATTACAATGTTTATGACAATAAGGAAAATACTAAATATTCCTAAAACAACAATACATTTCTTCAAGTAAACAACTTGTTGGTTTGCAAGCTTTAATTCTCTTCGCAAGTGCTTGGTTTCCACATCTTTAACTTGGGAAACTGATTGAGGAGAGGGACATTCAAAATTTACCTTACGCTGGTTGTTATCATGATGCTCTTCTGCCCACCTGAAATACTGGCATTGCCTATTTGGATAGTTGGCGCAGCCCCAAAAGTATTTGCCCTTGTTTACTCCTGTTTTGCAAAGCTTTAGTGGCGTCGGTATGTTACAGTAGCACGTTACCTCTGCAGCTAATTCATGACAGTCTTGGCTTGTTTCCATGTCGCAGCTTTAATTGCCTCTATGCTCAAGTATTTTTGCCCAGGTTTCTTGCAATTTTATGAGAGAATATGTTGAGGAGGATTGAGTTGATCCCAACTATATAAGTGCAGGGGTGTGGTAAATTGTTTCCGTTGGCACAATTTTGCTGTTACAAATGAACCTGGCGTTCACTGTTTTGAGTTGTGGTTTTTTGACCGTTGCACAATTTTTACCGTTGGGTGTTTCAGTTGGGTTTTGGGGAGGTAAGCTCACCAACTGAACTACATTGCTGGTTTCCTATATTTGAGGTTGTGCAATACGAACAGGTGAAATGCAAGAAATATGACAAAGGACAATACATTTCTTTATTGCAAAGAGTTGAAACGAACACAATAAATGTGAAATTTGATTTCAATCCCTTGATTTCCATATTGAAACGTACATAATACTTCAAATCTGAGAAAACACATTGAAATGCTGGGAATTTGTTTTCGTGGTACATTGCTGGTTTCTTTTTTTTTTTTTTTTTTTGCGGAAAACAACCGAACAGGCCCTTATTCCACTTATGTTCTTCCCTGTCATCTCCTTGTTCCATCGTCACTTTGAGTGATGGGACAATTGTTTCAAGGGATAAGTAATTTCTCTTTTAGGTTATGATCCTATTATCCTTCAAAAAGCTTTGAAGCTAGTATGAGTTTCAAAAAGCTTTGTCAAATGCCCATAACAACCATGTAGCTTGAAAGATAAGAGTTTCCTGATTGCTAAAGAATTCATTGAAGGGTGGCATTCATGGCATCACAATCAAGGCTAGAAGCCTAGAACCAAGTCAAGAGATGAGATAAGAAATGGATTCCTTCGCTCTCTTAGGTAATTCCACCATCTTGTTGATATGTATTCAACTACATGAGCCTACACACCACTGCTCCTTTTCCTTTATGGGCCTATGGCAGGATGTTCTTCAGATATTGTTAAGAGAAATAATAAAGTACTTGAAAGTGCACACTGATGGGGCCAGAGGTACCAGATATTGACCTTTAGCTGTCCCACTTCCATGCAATACAAGGAAAGAATAGGAGACAAGATCGACATGTTCAAAACAGAAGATTGCTCCCTCCAAATCAATACCAAGATCAGATAACAGTAATCTTCTGCTTATGAGCAAGTTAGCTTGATATGCAAAGAATGTGTTTATCCTATAAACCCAAAGACGAAGCCATCCAATTGCAGTGAGGGGTTGACAACCTAACAATCCCCTACCTGAAGTCAAGTAAAGTCATGGTTGTTTAATGTGTTTTCAACTACTTGTATGATGATATAAACAACAGAAAGACCAAGTATTACATTGCATAAAGTCATAACTATGCCCATTTTTTAATCTAAGAATCAAATTTCAAATCATTAAGCAAAAGCAGAAGCAAGAGGGATCCTTAGTCATTCGGTTAACATGAAATTGCAAATATTTTGGTCACTTACAATAACTAGAACCAACATGACACCAAATATGTTGGTCACTTACAATAACTAGAACCAACATGAAATTGCAAATATTTTAAAACATAGATGACAGTTTGAAAACAAAGTTTAAATATTACAACATACCCTTAGCTCACAAAACATAGCTTACCTTTTGTACAAATGCACAGTTCTATAAGTCCTCAGTGGTCTTGGAGGTTTTAACATTTTGATCTTTCCATATTGTCTGGAAGAATAGAATGAGAATATGCAGTGAGTTAATATAAGCATTTATAAAATATCAACCTACAAATGATTTCAGACATCCAACTCACCCTAGTACCACTGCAAGGGGCATCCAGTAGTACTCTATCAACACAATTTAAACCCAAGACTTCGGGTAGCTGAAAGAATAAGATCTCACACAATTAAACATAATGCCTAAAATTTTAATAAGTTACTCCTATATCGCATACAACCGGCATGAACTCTCAGCAACTATTTTCTCAACATTTTAGCACAGGATGAATTAGTTTCACCAACATCATTTCCAGACACCATAAGGGGGGTTTTGCGTCAAAAAAGATCAAAGAACATATAGCTAATATATGAACGCACAAGCATGAGCAAATATTAAGCCGAGCAGATGAAATTAGCTTATAGAAGAAAGACCAGCGAAACATCTAAAATGCAAGGCTCAAATTCATTTACAGAAAATCAATAACTAAAAGACATAACCAAGCAAGTAGATATCTATTAAAAGTAACAAGTATGATAACCATCATAAGAGAAAATTATGCTTCTAGTGAGACAAGAATACAAGGAATAATAATAAAACTTCTGTTAAACATGAAACAATGTTAGTCATTTAACAAAGGAAAAAGAAAGAAAAATTGCATCCAGTTGAAATAAGAAAATGTCGTATTCCACAAACCATAAGTCGAAATAGCTATGTCTCTTGGTAATCACTATCTGTTTATCATCTAAATATTTGGTAATCCAATAGTAAGTATCCAGTACCAAGGAGAAAAGAATCCATTATTTAGTAAGGAAACAAGTATGAAGTCTTCCAAATTCGTATCCCTCTCAAAATGTTGCATGATAAGTAGCTGCCACAATCTTCTGATGAATAATAGTCAAAAGGGAAGAATAGTAAAATGTCCTTAGTTTTCAGTCAATCATTTAACAAATATCTATGGTTGATCAATATAACAAAATGATGCTTATGGTGAGCATAGCATTAAACTTGGCATTATTTCCATAACAAATTATGAGTAAAAAAGAATCAACACGAGATAAATTCTGAGAATGTGTAAAGACGAAACCCAACAAGATAGTATGGAGATCATATCATTAGTTCTCTGGGTGTAATGTATACATTCCAGCATAAGGAAAAATATGGAGTTCTTACTCACTTATCACATTCATGAATATGCACATTGATGTCATTGATCGCAAAAGAGTCAAAATAACATAAGTTCTTTCTTTGAAATAAGCATCCATCCATACCTCACCACTCTAACGGGGTAACCATTTTTGCAGCTAAATGTCATCAATCTCTCGCTTCACCATTCTAAATCAAGAAACCAAACGCAATATTCCAAACAACAACACAATGTCAAGAAACTCCAACAATCCAAACAACAATGTCAAGATACTTCAATTATTAAAAAACACTATTAAGATGCTTCAACAATTCAAACAACATAGTCCTTTTTCAAAAAAACCCTTTTTTCTCACCTCGCTCTAGGGATGTTAAATGGGTGGGTTTGGGTCTTAAATAGGTGGGCCATAAATGGGCGGGCATGTTTTGCCCATTTACCCATTTATGGCCCATTTAACATTTTCTAAATGGGCGGGTTTTTACCCGCCCATTTAATAAACGGGCCGCCCATTTGCCTATGTAACTATAGTAGCTATATGTATATAATATTTTTGGGGTGTTTTTTATAAACTTTTAGGGGGTTTTTGTAAACTATTGGGGGCTTTTTGCAAACTTTTTTGGGGTTTTTTGTAAACTTTTTGGGGCTCTTTTCAGACTTTTGGGGGCCTTTTGCAAACTTTTTAGGGGGTTTTTACAACCAATTAACATAATTAACATTAATTATATGAGTTTCCAATCATAAGACTTTTCCCAATACAGTCAATAACTTAGCAACAATACAAAACAAAATCATAACAATGGACAGCCTACCAGAGCTTCTCCAGTGGGGCACAACCCAGATCATTGTTACACACTGGACAACAGTCCACCTCCTCGTCATTTAGTTTCTCAAAAATGCATTTCTTGCAAACTGTTTAAAGGCAGAGAAACAACAGAAATATCATTGCTCATTGTTCGCCTGAAACTAACTTGAATACTGTAACAAAGCGATGCAAGAAGTTTATATAAACAAGTACAGGTCCCAGATTCTAACGACTCCGTTAAAGGGAAGCGTAAATAAATATAATTTGCATGTACAACTCCATTACGTAAGCTTGTCATCAGACTAGCACAAGATACTCCATGTATAATAAATTTCAAGAACAACAAAGGAAAGATAATGAAGCTCAACACTTCAGGAATCAACGTACGTTTAATTTACACAATCAAATGAATAAAGCTAAGTTAACATTTCCCCCAAAACACGAATTTGTTTAACATAAAGCTATCAAAATATGTCCATGAACAAACCTGAAGGCAAACAGAATAGCAAATTTTCTCTCCAAAGTCATCAACATTGTTCTCCTTCGAAATCTTAATCTTTTCAAGCTTATTAACAGAATCCTTCAACATGCCTCCAGTGCCCCTGGTCTCAAAAATATCAAGAACCTCAATGAAGGGAGCATAATCCATGTTTCAAAAATATCAGAGAGGGAAAAATTATAGCTGACATTCACATTATAATCAATAATGTGAATTTAAGAATTTAAAAATTAAATTAAGTTCTTAGATGAATGCAAGCCAAGTAATTTACCATAAAGCTCCTTGATACTTACTTTTCTTACATAGATTGACATAGTCGTTCTTCCGTCGATATAAACCTGCAAATGAAAAGCTCTCGGCCTGCAATACATTAGTAATTTGGATCTCAATACAAAAGAGGACAAATCCTCGGGTTAGGAAGATATCAACCTTATACATTAAGATCCTCATACAAACATCACACCACCACACACAACAGCAAGCCAACACGCAAAAGCATGTGTCTCCCTTTCCAGAAATGCAGTTCAGATAGACTCTCCAATGGGTTTGAGTTGTCATAATAACCGACTGCAATTATTCAACTAATTCAATAACAAAGGACAAGCTGGAATCCTACAGTACATTCCAGCTAAGATGTAGTGCTCCATTGCAATGGAAGAATATTTTTTCCTTTTCAGTTGCATCCAGTAATGACACTAATGCCTGTAGGGGATTATTTAAAATAAATGAACTGCCTAATGAATAATTTGAAGAGGTGCATCCACTTCATGTACATTCAAACGAGGACAACCCTTCTTCTCCTAGCTTTATATTGAATGGGCAATAATAATAGCTTAAAAGTGTAACCTGTATGCACTCTATTATAATGATTAAATTTGTTTTAGCAAAAATGACAGACTTCGCGATCTCCTTCGAATGGTAAAGGATGAGTCTTTATCATAATGTATCACTACTGCACATAACAATCTTTTAGAAGCCCAAACTCTTTACAGTTGTTATCTAACGAAGCTGCAATATCGATTCAAGTTATTCATATTCAAAATTCAGATCTTTTAATAGCTTTCAAAACATTCACAGCATAATAAACTAGCTAAATCTAATTTTGTATCCCAAAAACAAATAAACCAGAAACAACAAATTTAAGCGAGGCTCGTCCCTTCAGAAAAGCAAAGATTAAAGCATAAATCGTGAGCAAAACATCGAAATTTGGGGAAAATGAACGGATAATGACGAATGGCGCTGAGAAAAACTAAAGAGAATTAGGGTTTTGAGATCTCACTGAGGGTTGGGAGGAAAGAAATGATGGTAGCGGGAGAAGCTCGAGCCCTAGTTTTAGTACGTCGAGGCGTGAAGAGGACGACGAGATCGTCGGCAATCCGGTTTAGCTTCTGGTCTCGGGATTCGACGGTGGTGGAGAGGAGGTGGAGGAGGGGGCGGCGAGGGATTTTAGTGATGAGAAGGGAAATTTGGGGAGCTATGATTTAGGATTTGGGATTCGGGGGGGGGCGGGGCGTTCTAGATGGAGAGGGAAATGAAAAAAGAGGGGGAGGAAATTAAAAGTAGGCGAAGAAATAAAAAAAAGAGGGGAGGGCTTTTTTTGGCGACGCACTTGAATAATAAAGCGCATCAAAAGTTACTCTTTTGTGACGAAAAGTTTTGCGCGTCTCTAAAAGTAACATTTTTGTCGACGTAATATAGCGTTGGCAAAAGTGTTACTTTTAGTGACGCAAAACTGTTCACCACTAAAAGCTACACCTTTGCCGACGCTAACGTGCGTCGTCAAATGTATATTTTTGCATCGCTAAAAGCTATATTTTTGCTGACGAAAATGAAAAACATCGGGAAATCCATACACTTTTACCGACGCTAAGTTAAAATGTCACAAATAATATACACTTTTAGCGACGCTAATTATAAACATGGGGAAAAATATATGTTTTGCCGATGCTAACTAAAATCGTCGGGAAAAACATACTTTTTGGCGACGTATTTAACCATGCGTCAGGAATAAGCGTCGGGAAAAATGTAATTTGTTGTAGTGTTAATTTCTAGCTTTATATATATATTTATTATCGATCATCATTTTCATTCAGCTAAATTTATATTGAGTTTAGTTTGTTTTGATTATACTCTTTGTTCACATACAACCTATTAAGCTTATTGTATTTTTATACATAGTATAATTTGGGTTGTGGGGAGTAAGACATTGAGAGTGAGCTACATTGTATTCTCATCCATTATAGAGAACAAATCATTTGTTGTATTTGAGCCTAATTGTGTAGATAACTTTGTAATACACTTGTACACCGAGAGGAGTGTGTGGTGAGAGACGGGGTCATCCCAAGAGGAGTGGGATAGGTGGTAATGCCTAGAGGTAGGTTGTAATTCCTAATACATGAGGGAGACACTGGCTAGAGACCAACACTTGAGAAAGTGTAAAGTGTGATTGCAAGAGTGTGAGATTATAAAATTTTCGGTGAACTAAAAAACCGAGTGTAAGGTGTAAACGTTATTCGGATATTCATAGAAAAACCGGTGTGATAGTGGAGATCTCATCGAGGTGAGGAGCGGAGACGTAAGTCGTGGGGACCGAACTCCGTGATCATATCGTTTGTTTGTGATTGCACTGGCGCACTTATCTTTGTGTTCATATCTTATTTCGCCTTTGTCTATAGCTTGTTGATATTGCCCACTATCTAGTTTAGTTGGTTTACCCTTGTGATATTTATATATCCTTGCATATATCTTATAGTATATCTCATTGCTAGGATATATCTCTTTGTTCATATTGTTTATTCTTGCTTATAACACTTTGTATATCTATCTTGTAAGAATAATTTGTTAATAAGTTTTAATTAGCATAAAATCGGATTAAAAGTAGCATAAACCTTATTCACCTCCTCTAGGGTCTAACATCCTATTCCCAATCGAATCATGGAAAAAAACTATCATATTCCCAATCAATCAAAATTAGGGCAGAGAGATCTATGAATCTGAAGATTACATACGAGAATGGCCAAGATTATGAAGAAAATTAGCATATCAGAGGCAAGGGTCAAGAAATTACCTGTTTCATGGAGAGCGAGCATCAAGAATCCACGACAAAAAGAACAACATCGTAGGACAACAGAAGGCGGGAGAAGGAGACCGTCGTAGGACAGCAAAAGGCGGGAGAAGGAGACCACCGAAATTGGAACGAAAGGTGAAATGAGAGGGAGAAGGGGCGGTGATTGTAAACCCTAGGGTGAAACGAGAGATTTCTGCAGAAGTGTACCGACACCCTCCCCTTTTCTCCCTTTTCAGCCAATTTCAGGCTTTTTATGAAGGAAACCTAGAATCCTTCAAGCTTATCTATCAACCCCCTTTTTCCTCTCTTTCCTTTTTCTATTTTGACCATCCAAACATCCGAATGTAAAGAAAACTGATAATTTTTCCCATGTTAGTTTTCTTTTGGTGTCTTTTCTGTATTTTTTGACCAAACAAACAGACCCTAAGAAAAAGAAGACGAGTTGTTAGGCCCGTGCAGCACACGTGAGGTAGTAGTTGGCGCCTAAGACAATCTATGCATGGTGTTTTTTCCCCCCTCCATTTATTTAATTTAAAGATACCATTTCCTCATATATTCATATTTTGATATTAGTTCTTGAAATGTCATTGTCATGCTAGTAGTGATTGTTCAATCTCTTGGGGAAATTCAGTTTACTTAAGCCCTCATATTTCTTAGATCGATATTGCCCTCACCAACTCAAGCCCGATTAAGACAAACCCCATCCAACCACCAATACCCTCACATATTTCTTCTTTTTTCTTTCCTCAAAAATTCTATAAAACAACCTAGACGAAATTATAGCAACCCCTAATACGCTCACATTTCATCATCGTCGGCAGCGGCTCTATCTCTCGTACAAAAATAACTATTGCTCCCTCTAATATCTCCAGCCTGAAGGTCAAATTGATTATATTTTAGAATCGTGTAAAATTTGACAATATATCAAATATAAATGGTTTTCTAATATATTAGTCTCTTAAATATTCAATTTACCATTAGTTTCTTAGGTTTTTTACTTTTAAGAAAATAATATACAACTATTTATTTTTTTGGGGACCGATATGCAATAGTATTAGGTCCTTCGTATTTTCACATAAATGAAATTAATATGCAACTATTGAATATCAAATATATAATTTTTCGGTAATTTTTTGCATTTTTAGAGTAATATGTAATTACAAAAGATTTAATGAACTCATATTAACATAGTATTAACACGAAAATAAGATAATCGTGCACTGCTATGCCCAAAGCCTATATTATCGGTGCTCGAGTTTACAAGTCGTATGATATTAGCAAACAGATTAGAAGGAGTCACGCCGGTGCCCGAGAAGGATAAATCCAATAATTACGAATTTTATTACCAATTCTTTCTTCTTATAATATAAAGTAAACGATCTTTTTTGGGTAGAAAACTTAATCTCCTACCCAAATATGAGTCGTCTATCTTATATTATAAGTCCAAATAATTAGATGTAATTATTGGACGGGAGTCTAGGGATAACATTTTCTTTTTATTCACCTAAATTGAATATATAACACATTATTATAACATATTGCGTTATATATCACTCTATTTCTAAAAAATATTTCATAAATCACATATTTTCAAATCACAAACCTATACAATCACATATTTTCGTTATTATAACAATTAGTATAATATAATTTAGGGTTAGAATTGATTACTACATTTGTTTGAATTATGATTAAATTAAGCTTACTATTAAAGAAATCGTTTAATTAGGGCTAATGTAGTTAATTTAGGGTTTACAATTGATTATAAGTGTTGACCAAATAGAGCAAAATATTGTCAAATTAGGGTTTGAAATTAGGGTTAATAGCTGAATTCTTTCTAGGGTTACAATTTAGGGTATTTGCTAAAATTAAACAATAAAATACAAAAATTAAACAAATTATAGTATTTCATGTAATTAAAGCATACCTTAAGCAGATTTGAGGTGGTGGCACGTGGGGCGGCGGCGGTGCTGTTGGGCTACGTGGGGCGGGATAGCACGGGGACGGAGGCCCGAGGAAGCGACAAAGGCATCGGTGTGAGGTATCGGTGGGGGCTCATGCAGTCGGCGGTGGGAGAGAGCATCGAGCGCTCTTGCCAGTCAATAGTAGTGTGGGCTCATGGGCTCGGCATCGACGTGGCCTAGTGTGGTCGGCAGTAGGGCGAACAATAGCGGCCCGGTCGGCGGTGAAGACGTCAAAGCGAGCAGGAGAAAGAGAGAGAGAGAGTCGAGTGAGAGAGAGAACACAGTGGAGGCAGTGGGGTTAGATGAAAGCTAGGGGTTTTTTCAGCACGTGGGCCACACCATCCTAGACGGAAAATTTTCGTCTATGGTCCTTTCGTCTAGGTTGCCAACTTAGACAGAAGTTCCGTCTATGTTGATGGCAACCTAGACCTAGACGGAATGACCTAGACATAATTTTCTCCGTTTAGGTTGCCTCAACCTAGACGGAAAAAATTCCGTCTAGGTCATTTCCATCTGGGTTGATTAATTTTCTACTACTGAACGAAAATGCGTCGGTTTTATGCAACCCAATTGAGTGGAAAATAAAATAATATGCAAAATAAACCCAGCTTACTTAAGAGATTTGAATTCAAATTAAACAGTCACTCATATTTAGACAATTAGCTTCAACTACAAAAGTTATGCTAAGATAATGTGATATTGCAACTTAAGGAAGAATATAGCTGTACAAATTAATTTTGATAGTTCATAGGTACACCTAATAATCCTCCAACACTACGGGAAAATTTAGTATTTACATAATGATAACTACATTATAAACTCTGGAAACTTATAAGTTATATATATACTCCAAGACGCACAAATTACTTTGTATAAGGATCTTACGAACAAGCAAGGTTAAACGTTAATTAACTCTGTTAATCGTCACATCTGAAATGGAAACAATTGGCCCCCATGTTGTAGCAAGTTCACAAAAATGAGGCACTACTGCTACATCGCCACTTATTTACATAAAAAGTTGTTGCATTCAAGGCTTTGACAATGAAACTGAATGCGATAAGCAGAGCCTTCAGATCCTAAATAGTAGAAAAAAACGATTTGATTAGTAAGTATGTAAATAGTCCCACTTGTATTATAGACAGCGCCTTCCCCATGAATAAATACTTCAAAATTCTTCAATCTTTCTGCATCATTTAGTATTATATAATTTATAATTAGCACCATCATTAGGAAGGATGAGAAGAATATATCTCAGGATGTTCAATTTTATGATAATAACATATCTAATGTTATTTTATTGTTATTCCAAATAAAACATACGCCACATCTTAACTTGGAAAAGAAAAAGAGCAAAACTTTAATTTGTAAGTTTGCATTAAGAGGCAATAATGGAATAATGTATATAACTAACTTGTTCGTAAAAATATCTCTAAACCATTTTCTAGCTTTAGTTTTTTCTTTTGTTTTGACAGGATACTTAGTATGTAATGGTATATCACATGTCTAAGTAGTTTGATTATTTTATAAGGTTAATTTAACTAAACCCCTTTGATTGAGGGTTTCTCAATAACCAACATGAAGTTTGCTTATCTCAGATAACCTTTTTACGTTTCAGGTTCTCACAAAATCCTCCCCATCTTTAACATTTTCTCACCAGTACGTGTCTCCTACCAATAGTTTGCAAATAACTAAAATACCATTGAATCTAAAAGTTTGTCATTTGTCAATTACATGCAATAAGCCCCCTTCCCTGAAGTGCAAGTTTTCTTTGTCTCAAAGAAATTTTATTTCTTTGCAAATTATACATAGGGTCTTACACTCTCCAGTGACAAAAGTTCAAATACTTTGGGTGGGGGTGGGTGGGGGGGTTGACACGCCAAAATTTAGGGGAGCTTTGTGAGATAAATAAAGTTCAGGAGGGGTTATGTGAGGAACCCCCAAGTTCGAAGGATTTTGTGTAATTAACCCTATAAAATAATTAAACTACTTGGATATCCTTATTTGACTGATGCGAGTTTTGCGTGCACATGGCATACGAGCTATAGGTTTCAAGTGATTCTGGAGTATTGTGCTAAGTTTAAAGAGAGAAAAATAAATAAATATGGATCACACGCATAGTATTGCTGCCACATTCAGTGAATACATGCTTTAGTGTCTTTTATACTTAGTATGATATGCAAACATAAGCATGCCTGGGTTTATATCATAGTAGACATAACGAAGGAAAATGAAGTAAGCATAATGCTTTCAATTTTCTTTTGGATTCCTTGAAAATGGTAATAGTTATTCTTTCTTTTTGTTGCTTTTTTAGTATGTAAGTATCATGTTATTTTCCACATAGAATAAATAATCATCTTCATTGTAGAGTTAAGGCAACAGGGATAAGAAATTCCTAAGAGACGTTAAAAGTTCTATTCTTTTCCCTCCAAATATTGATCAACTGTTTAGTAGTTCTATTCTTCATCTTGAAAACTCTGTTATTCCTTTCCCTCCAAATATTGTAGACCATAGCGGCTAATTCCATTCTTTTAATTTTTTGCGTGAACCCACTGCCCCTCAACCTGAAACTGTACCAGCTCAAGAGAGAAGACCAATCACAAGACCTCCACTTAAATTGGAGCCATTCCATAATACCACTCCAAACACAATTTGAGAAGGTGCAGTCAAAAAAGAGATGATTACGGTTCTCAAAACTTGTACCCTCACACAGCCTACAAACATATGTTTGAATAATCCCATGCTTGAGTAATCTATCCTATGTTTGAAGCTTATCTTGGACTGCCAACCACAAGATGAATGAATGCTTAGGATAGCTCAATTTCTCTCAGACTGTATCATGTCAGGCCACTTGTGTTGTTATTGGTGATAGAATGGAGTAAAGGCCAGAGAGCTGAATTTTTGTGTTGATACAACATGAACTGATATGTTGTTTCAGGTTTTCAATCCCTCCCCACAATTCTAAACATTTATCTTTGTTTTTTAACAATTGTTTCCACATCCAAGAATCACCATTCCTAGCATTTACCTGCCATATATTTCTGTTTTTAGGTAATTCTCATGAATCCATTTAGTCCACAATTGTTCTTTGTTGATATGAATACTCCAAAGGATTTTTAATGCTATAGCAGTGTTCTATAACCTTGTTGAGAAAATCCCCAATCCTCCATATTTCCTTTGAACACAGACTGTCCTCCAGGACACAAGGGAAGTTTTGAAAACCTGTTCTATTTTGCCCCATAAAAAGCTCCTACATAGCTCATCAATCTTGTGTAGAACTTTAATTGGAAGAATGTAGCTAGATGTCCAGAAGATTTGAACACCCAAAATGACACTCTTAATAATTTGTATTCTTCCTACATAAGACAGATTTTTGCTTTTCAGACAGTTTTGGAATTGGCTGGATATTTTCATGAGTAGAGGATTACAGTCAATATATGACATCCTTTTGCAGATTAGGGGGAGGCCTAGATATTTGATTGGCAATGCACCTTCAGAAAAACCCAAGGAGTTATTTATAGCATGCTTAATAACTGCTTCAGATACTCCACCATAAAAAATTAAGCATTTTGTAGATTTTGCTTCCAAGCCAGAGCATACTCCAAATGATCTAATATGTAGAAAATGCTTGTTCACTGGATAAGGATTCCCTTTGTAGAAAAGAAGGAGGTCATCAGCAAACACTAGATGAGATATTTTTAGCTTTTTGCACTCAGGATGGAATTTGAAATTTTTGTCTTCCTTCAACAAGTTCAAACCAAGAATAAAAAGGTAGGGGAGAGAGGATCCCCTTGCCTTAGCCCTCTTTCACCCTTGAAAAAACCATACAAACTTCCATTCAGAGAGATGAAATAATTAGGAGAAGATATACAACTCATAATCTATTTAGTAAAAACCAGAGGGAAGCCCAGACCTTTCAAAATATCTTGCATGAAATTCCAGCTTATAGAATCAAAAGCCTTCCTGATATCTATGCTGATCATTACCCTGGGTGACAAATGTCTCCTTCCATAATTTTTGACAAGTTCATGTGCAAGCAAGATATTATTTGATATTTGTCTACCCTTCACAAAAGCACTTTGGGCTTCATTAACTATACTCCCCTTAACAGTCTGAATTCTCTTAGCTAGAATTTTTGAAATGAATTTGTAGAGGAAGTTGCAACAAGAAATAGGTCTGAAGTCATCTGGAGTTTTAGGGCATTGCACCTTTGGAATGAGAGTGATTGATGTGGAATTTACAACTCCCAATAGTTTACCTGTTTTGAAGAATTCTCCAACTGCTAAAGTGACTTCATCACCAATGATGGACCAGGCAGATTTGTAAAAAGAGGCACTGAACCCATCAGGGCCTGGGGCCTTGTTATCTGGCATAGACAAAATTGCATCTCTTATCTCATCCTTTGTGACTGGTTTAGATAGCTCCCTAGCTTGACAAGCACTCAGACATGGTCCATTTTGAATAATATGGCTTTCAAGTTTTGCAGAGAACTGCAGTACCCATTAGGTTTTTGTAATATGAGATAAACTCTTTTACTATCTCTCACCATTAGTTAACCTATCTCCCCAGCTATTATAGAGAACCAATACTCCATTATTGTGCCTGTTAGTTTTGATCGCTGAATGAAAGAGACTAGTATTTCTGTCACCCTGGATACACCAGGCAGTTCTAGCTTTCTGCTGATAGAAAGATAGTTCATGGTCTAAGAGCTTTTTGTATAGTGCAATAGATTTCTTTTCATGGCTGATAAGTGTAGAATTGAGAGGGTCAACCTGAAGCTTCTTTTGAATTTCCTCCAGCTCGAATTTTGCTCTTAGGACTTGCTCACTTATATTTCCAAAATGTCTTTTATTCAGAATCTTCAAAGCTCCTTTCAACTTTTTGAGTTTTGAGTAGACAGAGTGCATATGAAAACCATCAACAGGAGATTGCCATGTAGTAGAGATAGTGGGTAGGAAATTAGCATGCTTCATCCACACTTTAAAAAATCTGAAAGGTTTTTTACCTTGAGAACAGTCTTCATAGACTGAGACAACTACAAGAGAATGATCAAATAAAGTGGGCAACATAAACTTCATATGACTAGAGTTTAACTGATGAATCCAGTTATCATTAACTAGAGCTCTATCCAGACGACTCCAAACTCTTGTATCCTGGTCTTGTTTGTTATTCCAGGTGAAGAAGCACCCAATTGTTTTTAGGTGGTTAAGTTGACAATCATCAATGAAAGAGCCGAAATCTTTGGTATCAACATCTGTTTAATTTGAGCTACCCAGTTTCTCTTCACTACATAGCATTGTGTTAAAGTCTCCACATATAAGCCAAGGCATTTTACCAATTGATTTATGGATAAGAGAAAATTCTGCCCATAAATCCTTTCTAGCATGTATATTGTTGTAACCATAGACTGATGATATAATACATAAAAATCTTCCATCAAAGGAGTTGACACTACAAGAAATCTGTTAGCTAGAAAGGTTTATTGGTAGAAGGTCTAACATGTTAGGATCCCATAAAATAAGAATCCTAGCCTTCTCAGAGCAACTCACATTTGAAAGTCAGTTTCAGTTTTTTGCATTTCTTTTTGTTACATCCTTGACTTTAGATTCCTTTATTTTTGTTTCCAGGAGAGAGAGCGAGAGAGGAATAAGAGATGATAATTCTACAAGTGTTGCTTAATCAACAGTTGTTTAGAGGGTTTATTTAACCCTCTCACATTCCAAAAGGATAAGTTCATTTATCAATCTCCCTCTATCAATTGTAGAGGGGTCAGAATCTATATTCTCCAATGGTAGGAAATAGTTACCAGGTATATTCTTATCAGATAATCTGGGATTTATTATGTGGAAACATTCTTCAATCTGAGAGGATACACCAAAAGAGTTGCCAGACATCTTAGTTTTATTACATTGAACAGGTATCCAGGAGTTGTATGCATGGGAACCCCCAGGTGCAGGATGTTGGCTGTGCACAACATGCACAATCTTGGGCTCAGCATCCTCCCCCTGAACATGTACTAAATGTGCAGGTAACTGATGTAAATTCTCAGTGCTCATATTCAGTCTTGAATTTTTAGTATACTTTGGCTCAACATTTGAAAACCCCCCCGAAAATGTACTGCATGTACTGGAGATTGCTGAGAAGATTTTCTAGTGCTCATATTCAACCTTGAACTCTCAAAATGTACAGACCTTGTCTCATCATTTGAAGATTCCCCTAAAACATTTACCACAAGCACATGTGGCTGATGGTATAAATTTCCAGTATTCATATGCTCTTGTACAACAGATTTTCCTTTATTTTCCCCTTCAACTACAACCTGATTGACATGCTTCAGTTTATGCACATCAGAAATTAGAGCAACCTGACTGCTACCATTTGGAACACCAGTAACAATTTTTTCCTTAGGAACCCATTTCTAAACTCTTATCTTTTTATTGCAAAAATTTGTATCATGACCTACAAATTTGAAAAAATCACACCACCTAGGCTTGAATTCATAGAGCACCTTCTGATTATAAGTCTTTCCATTTGGCCATTGAATGGTGATATGATCAGGTAGGGGAGATGGCATTTTAACCTCTACTAAAACTCTAGCATATGTCAGTCTTTGTTTATTTGCAGTCAACATATCATTAGCAATAGGCCTACCAATGATACTGACAATTTTGCTTATGCTTTTAGAATTCCACAAATTAAGCCTCAAAGTAGGAAATTGAATCCACAAAGGATATATACACTCTTCTGATTTATTTATTTCCACATCTATAGTCCATGGATTCAAAAGCATTGGTCTAGACCCAAAAAACCAGGGACCCATACATAGAACTGCATTCATTTCCTCCTTCCCTTTGAATTTGAACAAAAATAAACCTACCTTTAGTAGACAAATTTCAGGAGTTTGAGGCCATACCTTGTGCACATAACTCTCCATAGTCTTGAAACTAACATTCAAACCAAGCACCTGCCCAATTACAGAGGAAGTCCACATTGAAGCTCCATCATTCCACTCTTCTTCATTGAATACTACTGAATCATTTGCATCTGAAGGCAAGTAATCCAAAACCATACCATTCCCAGGTTTCCTGTTTTTAGAAAACAGGCTAATCCAGCTTTTGACGGGAATTTTGGAATTTTCTAAAGGAGGATCAATAGTTCCATCCGAGCAAACTTTATTTTCCTTATTCGAATTCAAAGAAACATTTGCTTCATCATTCTTTATGTTTGAATTCAAAGAAACAGTAATCATTCTTCATGTTTGAATTCAAAGGAACAGGATCAGAGATAGGTAAGGATCTTGACGACGATAGCTTAGATTCAGACTCCTCTGTCCAAGAAACCATATCAGAGTTCTTTCCTTCATTACAAGAATGAGAGGACTTACAGAGTTATCGATCTAGAATTCCCTACATCGGAGACTTATAGAGTTGTCGATTTAGAATTCCCTCCATCGGAGACTTATAGAGTTGTCGATTCCGCCATCAAAGTTTTACTGAATAAACAATCTTGAACACCCGCCATTGGAGTCGGCGTATGAACAAGATTTGGATCAATCATTGAAAAAGATGAATCCAGAAGCTCCGCCATTGATTTAGATTTCTTTGCTCTCTTTGGACCAGTAGATCCCATGAGAGAATCTTCACCATCTCCACTATCCACAAATCTAGCATCTGAATGTTCCTCAGGAACAATCAGAGATGAAATTGAAGCTCCCAATTCTGATCTCAGAATTTTTTTCCCACTAAATTTCTTCTTCCTCGCCATTGAGATCACGACAGATGTGTAGGTTAGCAGGAGAAAAATTGCCTGCTAACATGCGCTATAACCGCTCCAACTGTTTTTTTTCTTGGCACTGAGACATTAAAAGTTAGGGTGAGGAATCCTCAAATAAAAATAGATAAAACCATCTAAATAAAAACATCAAAATTACAAAGTACAACATAAATTAGAAAAGAACCATTGCCTAAATTTTTACCTTAAAGCGAACTGGCAGGTCATGACCCACAACCTTTCCTACGACAAAAAAACTTAAACCCAAGAACAATGCATAACAGGTTCTTTCCTCTACTAATTAGCTTATCTATATCTATACTTCTATATCTGTACTATTATAAAAAGAGAATTGGGTTGTTAAAATTTTTAATTTTCTTTTTTACCCTCTCAAATTTTAATAAATTCTATGCATGTCATTATCTCTAACTAATATTTCATTAAGTAAATATAACCACTTATTAATTATGCACCCTCTCACCTTCCTAAATAATTATAATTATCAAAAATATTATAACTATTATTTATTTAAAAATAATAAAATAAAATAATTTATAAAATAAACATACACAATTATTAGTAGTGACCAATTAAATTATTATTACATTTATTTAAATTTATGAATTATAATAAAATAATTAAAATAATAGTATAAATAAAATAATATATTACTAAATACATTAATAATTATACTATAATTCAATAATCAATAAAATAGATAGAATAAATTTGAATCTCATAAATAATGTAATTATTTTAATAATATCAGATAAATTATGAATTATACTATTTATTTAGTATAATATATTATATTATTAAATAAATTAAATAAGTAATTAAAATTATTTTTAGAGTATTTTCTCAAAGATTATTACATAATACTGAATAATTTAAACTGAGATTTTCCCATCAGCCGACTCATTGGTCGACTTATCAGTCGACTCATAAGTCGACTCATGAGTCGACTCATTGGTTGACTGAGCAGAAAATCCATAGTTTCCTATTTTTGATGATTTATCTGCAAAAACGTTAATTAAAAATTCTCTTTAATCATGACCAGCAATATGATTCTGATTCTAGCACATGTATATCAACAGAAATGAAAGATTTACATGTAATATTCTATATTAAAACCCTAAACATATGTATTCATGTTTGAAAAAGTATTGAAACCATTAAATCACAATAAAACCCATGTTTAAACAATTTCTAGGTCTGGGTTTAAATTTACAAATTCGTTTGTGAGCTTTTATAAACTGAAAACATTCGATTTTCGCATCATATTCTATAAAGATCTATTTTTTATACACAAATAGTGATTTAGGATCAACAAAACCGAAATAAAACCAAATAAAAGCATACAAACAGTGGGTGTAGGATTTGACGAGATTTTACTCGCCTATGATGAGCTGCAAACTCCTGAATCCAATGAGAGGACGATTCCCTTCGACAGCACCACAAAGATCCACCGAAAAACTCCTCCAAAATCACCAAAATAAACTAGGGTTTGAGGGGAAAGAGGGGCTAGGATTTCTCTGAGATTCAGATGGGTTTTTGGGTTGGTTTCGGGTAAACTAATATATATATTACGGTTAAAACCCGAACAAAACCCAACCAAACCCGTAACTAAAAGAAAAACCGAAATCAGCCCGTCAGTCGACTCATAGGTCGACTCATCAGTCGACTCATTAGTCGACTCATCAGTCGACTAAGCAGACACTAAATCCAGATTTCATGCATGTTTTGATGTACAGCCAAAACCAATGCACGAAACTCTATGAAACCACACTCATACATGACTAACAACTTGTTACCAAGTATCTCTATGACCTCAAGTCATTTATCACAAATAGAATTGTTTATATACTAATAATTCACATATACTTCTAACAAAATACGGAGTTCTACATTCTTCCCCCCTTAAAAGAATTTCGTCCTTAAAATTCAAAAGGCATATTCAAACAAATAGTATCACTCTAGACGAGCGTAAAATAATATTTATATTTAACAATCCAGGATGACTATATTCCCACTCAACCCTTAATCAAAAGGAACTAGTACGTCGGGTGAAAAATCCAAACAAGGAACCCCCCATATATATATCATGTGTTCCAAAAGGTTAAAAATTGAGCGGAATTATCCTCATCCTAGCGTTAAATCTAAATATAATCACGCAGATACTCATGCACATAAATCAATTCACTTCCTCAATAAATGCAGGAAGTAGCACTACATATTATCTTCGCGCTCTCAGAAAAATCATCTTCGATGCCTACACTTAACTATCTAAAATGTAAATACCCCCACTTAACCTCTAACTAAATGGAACAAGTACATCGAGCGAAAAATCCAAACAAGGAACCCCTCACATATATACCATATGTTCCAAGTACTTAGGAGATAATTGGTAATACCCTCATTTTAGTGTTAAGTATAAACATCACCATAAATGAATCTATAAGCCATATATAAATCATACAAAAAGCTTTAATTTACCTGCTCAAACATGTGTGGATAGTCGCGACGCATGTCCTCTTCGTGCTCCCAAGAAATCTCCTCAACGCCTCTTCGGTTCCACCGAACTTTCACTAAAGGAATCACTTTGTTTCTAAGCCTCTTGTCCTCCCTAGAAAGAATACCAACTGGAATCTCAATAGTAGTCAAATCCTCTTGAAGCTCAATCTCTGGTGCATCCAATACTCGCTGCTGCTTCTCATCATGCAAGTGTTTCTTGAGCATAGAAACATGAAATACATTGTGTATACTAGACATCGATGCTGGAAGATCTAGTCTGTATGACACAACTCCAATGCGCTCCAAAATCCAGAAGGGTCCAATATATCTCGGTGCAAGCTTCCCCCGTCTTCCGAATCGCTGAACGCCTTTCATAGGCTATACCTTCAGCATAACCGCATCTCCAACCTGAAACTCCAAGGGTCTTCGTCTCTTATCCGCATAGCTTTTCTGCCAACTTTGGGCGGCTAGAATCCTCTCTCTGATCAAGGCTACCTTCTCAGTAGTCTGTCTCACTAGCTCTGGTCCAAGCATTAAGCTATCATCCGGCTCTGCTCAACATATCGGTGATCTTCAAGGTCTCCCGTATAATGCCTCATAAGGGGACATACCGATCGTCGCTTGATAACTATTGTTATAAGCAAACTCTATCAGTGGAATATGCTCCTCCCAGCTACCCTGAAAATCAATGACACAAGCCCGCAACATGTCCTCTAACACCTGGTTCACCATCTCTGTCTGACCATCCGTCTGTGGGTGGAATACACTACTGTAAGATAACATGCTGCCGAACGAATCCTGGAAACTCCTCCAAAAATGTGAAGTAAACATTGAACCACTGTCTGACACGATCGTGTCTGGAACTCCATGAAGTCGAACTATCTCCCGAATAAATATCCTCGTGTATGCCTCAGCGGTATAAGTAGTCCTTACTGGAATAAAATGGGCTGACATCGTCAACCGATCCACAATCACCCAAACTGAGTCGTTCCCCTTCTTCAACTTCGGCAACCCTACAATAAAATCCATAGAAATGTCCGCCCAGTTCCACTCTGGGTTGGGTAAAGGCTGAAGTGTCCCTATCGGTCTCTGATGCTCTGCCTTCACTTGCTGACAGGAAAAACACTTAGCCACATACTCTGAAATCTCTCGACGCATACCACTCTACCAGAAGTGTCTCTTCAAGTACCTTATATTTCTTAGTGGTCCCTGGATGTACTGTATACCTAGTACGATGTGTCTCATCAAATAACTCTCTCTTTAGCTCGGCACTGGATGGCATAACCAATCTACCCTTCATCCGTAGACCTCCATCTGCTCCAATGGTCCAATCAGCCTTAGGCTCTTTGGAAATCTCCTCCTTTCGGATTTGAATCCAAGAGTCTTCCAACTGAGCTCTAGCTACTTTGGTGCTCCAAGATGGCTGAACTGACACTGCTCCCAAAAATGCACTGGCTCCACCAATCTCGGGTCTGAAATCAAACTGGCTAAGAGTAATAAGATCTCTATACAATGAACACCTTAAAGCCGAAACTCGATGTCGACGCTTTCTACTCAAAGCATCTGCTACGACGTTCGCCTTCCCAGGATGATACTGAATCGCGAACTCGTAGTCCTTGATAAACTCAATCCATCTCCTCTGTCTCTGGTTGAGTTCCTTCTGAGAGAAAAGATACTTCAGACTCTGGTGGGCTGTGAACAACTCAAACTGCACTCCATACAGGTAGTGCCTCCACGACTTCAATACAAATACCACTACTGCTAACTCTAAATCATGAGTGGGATAGTTCTGCTCATGCATCCTCAACTGCCGTGATATATACGCTACTACCCTTTGAGCCTGCATCAATACACCTCCTAAGCCTACCAACGATGCATCTGTGTAGACGACGAATGTCCTATCGCTACTCGAAATAGTCAGAGCAGGTGTTGAAGTCAACTTAGTCCTCAAGATTTCAAAGGCCTTCTGGCACTCCACACTCCAAATGAACTGTACACCCTTCTTCGTAAGGCGTGTAAGTGGCATCGAAATCTTCGAGAAGTCCTGGATGAACTTCCTATACCTGCTAATCCCAAGAAGCTACGAATCTCCATCACCGTCTTTGGTGGTTCCCAACCAAGCACTGCTGTAACCTTAGCTGGGTCTACTGATATGCCCTCTCTGCTGATGACGTGGCCGAGAAACCTGACCTCTGAAAGCTAAAACTCGCACTTGCTGAACTTGGTATATAACCGATGCTCCTGCAGAGTCCTCAAAGCTAATCGTAGGTGCTCCTCGTAGTATACCTCTAATCTCGAATAAATAAGGATGTCGTCGATAAAAACAATCATGAACTGATCTAAGAAGGGACGGAAAACCCGGTTCATCAAGTCCATGAATACCGCGGGTGCATTGGTCAGTCCGAATGGCATGACAATGAACTCGAAAGATCCATATCGAGTAAGAAAGGCGGTCTTGGGGATATCCATTTCCCGAACCCACAACTAATGATAACCAGAACGAAGATCAATCTTCGAGAAGAACTATGCTCCCTGCAGCTCGTCGAATAAGTCATCAATCCTAGGCAATGGGTACCTATTTTAGATGATGACCTTGTTCAACTCCCTATAATCAATGCACAATCTCATACTACCGTCCTTCTTCTTCACGAAGAGAACCGGTGCGCCCCACAGAGAATGACTCCGACGAATAAAACCCTAAGCTAATAACTCGTCTAACTGGGTTTGAAGCTCCATCATCTCAGCTAGAGCCATGCGATAAGGTACACGGGATATCAGGGTTATGCCTGGCTGCAACTCAATACAGAACTCAATCTCTCTCATAGGAGGTAACCAGGTATATCCTGAAAGACAACCTGATACTCTGAGACAACTCTAGTCTCTAATAAATCAACACCCTGATCCCGTCGCATCACCTCCTCGATGTACGCTAGAAATAACTCCGCAAAACGGTTGCCCTGAGAGGTTGCCACAATCATCTCGGACCCATCGGACGCCCGCAAATTGACTGTCTTCGCAAAGAAGTCAATACTAACATGGTAGGAAGACAACCAATCCATACCAAGGATGACATCAAACTCGGACATATGCAACACTATCAAATCAACCACGAACTCCGACTCATCTAGACTGATAGTACACCTCCTACAAACGCCCTCCAGAAGCGATATCTCATCTAAAGGGGTGGAAACTGATAAATGGGTGTCTAATGGCTGAGCTACGAGCTGGAGTCTTGACATAAAATCATACGAAATAAAGGAAAACGAAGCTCCCGAATCGAAGAGAATACGGGCAGGAAAAGAATTCACAAGAAACGTACCCTCCACCACTGCTCTGCTAGCTCCATGATCACGCGGTACTACCACATATACTCTGCTTGTGGCTGGAGACTGCTCTGCTACCAGTGCTAGAGAATACAGCACTATCTGCCCCTGAGGAACCTCCTGAACTGCATGAATCTATCCCTCAGTCCTCTGTGCTGTTGGTGGTGCCTCAATTCTCGCCTGCTGGCCCTGAACTCTACCCTTCTGTCGCTACTGCTGCTGGTTCGGGCCCTTGCCCTGCTGAGCTCCTACTAGTACGCTACGGCACTCCGATGCCTTATGTTCGACCTTGCGACAGTTAAAACAAGCTCCCTAAAACTTGCGCATCTGATGCGCTCTCTGATCATGCTGGTGTCCCTTCTTATGAGGACCTTGCTGCTGCTGGTGGGATCCAGAAAGAGGCCTCTTGTTCTTTCCCTTATCTATGGTCTATCCTGCCTTGGTCTTCCCTTCTTTATCCTTCTGGAACATGGCAGTCTCAATCTCCTAAGAAGTAGCGGCCTCAGCTACCTCCCAAACTGAATAGAACTTCCTTGAGACGAGGTATCGATGGAGGTTAGGGCGGAGCCCTGCTAGGAACATCTGAGCTTGCCGCTCTCCCGTCTGCCACATGCCTATGAAGTGCAGCAACTCCATAAATCTGCTCTCAAAATCTGCTACTGACATATCCCCCTGGGTCAACCTGGACAACTCAAGTTCCTTCCTAGTCCATGTGGCAGAAGAAATATACTGTCCATCAAAGAAGTAGATGAAGTCTTCACATGTGAAGGTCATCCGATGCTCTGGAGTGAACTAAAGTCGGTACCATCTCCCGACATCTCCCTTCAGACTGTAGGATGCCAACCTCTACTTCTGCACTGAATCCACATTAAGTATGTCGAGGGTGTTACTCACATCCTTCTTCCACTTGCGGGCTGCAAGAGGGTCTGCTGACCCCTGGAACTCTGGTGCTCTCATCTTCTAATACCTATCAACCATACGAAGCAAAGCTTCCTGCTCTGTGGCTCTGTCTGGGACTGCTTGAGGTAAAACTGTAGGTGCGGCCTCTGGTGGTCTCTCGCTGATAGGTACTGCTGGTATCCCCTGTGACTGATTTGCTGCTGGTGGTGGTGGTGGTATCGGTGGTGTGATATGACTCGCCACAAGCTCCTCAATTGCTGCCATCCTAGCTACGATGGGAGCCATGAGATCAATGATGTATTGGGGAGCCTGCTGCGGCTCGGGTGGTGCCTGCTATGGCTCGGGTTGAGCTTGCTGTGGCTCGGGTGGAGCCTGCTACGACTCTGCCTGTCCAACTCTCCGAGTACGAGGTCTACCACGTCTTTCCATCTCTCTGATCATAAGGAAAAACAAGGGTTTATGAGTACAAATAGACATATACGCATACATAGCATATCACAATATGATTTTCACAACAATTTAGTATTCACACAAATACTTTAAGTTTACACAAAATAGTTGTCATAATAAAAAAAAATTCTCAAATTTTTGAGATATACGCATATATCGTCCTCACTCATACTAGGGAATTCTTATCGGACTCTATATATGAATCCTAAGAAACTCTATCCTAACTTCACGACTCGACACAGGATGATCCTAAGGATACTGAAACTAGAGCTCTGATACCAACTGTGACGCCCCTGGGTTAACACAAGGCTGCAGTCCAAGGTGAAACTAAGAATGTCAAACCTGCCATGTACTACACCGTGCAATAACATATTTCACCATCACAATTAATATCTCTCTAGTAGAGTCAATAACAGGTGTAGGTACAAAAACAAGTAAAGATTATACAAGAGTCAACTGATGAAATAATAGAGAAATTAATATTCCATCATTTACCATACTGAAATATAAGTCAATGTCTGAAGTGAATAAACTGGAGTTTTCAACAAACCTCAAATACAAAATGTCTGAAATAAAGGAAATAAGGCACACAGCCTTTACAACTTCTAGAATAAACTTCCAAAATGCCTAAACAAAGTCTACTGTGGAGCTCAAAAGTAAAATATAACTATGATAGAATAGCTGAAGCTAGAGTACCTCGCCATCAACCTGCGACTCTCCGGGCTCCTGGCTCGTTACCTGAAAGGGGAGGGACAACGAGCGTCAAAGCGCTAGCGAGCAACATCACAACCAACCCCAAGGGAAAAGGGCTCGTTGTATACAGAAAATACAGTTTTAACATATATATATAATCACAAATCCTATTTAGGTAATTACAATGTGAGCATAAGTACGTCGAGCGAAATAATCCAAACAAGAAAACCCTCATGTATATACCATGTAGCTCAGATTGTAAGTACCAATGTATAAGAGGATTTTAGTATTTAGGAAGTTACAACACGAGCATAGGTACGTTGAGCGAAATAATCCAAACAAGGAAACCCTCATGTATATACCTTGTATCTCCAATTGTACATACCTAAATACCAAACCCAAAATCTAATGCAAGAAACATTAATAAAAGAAGGCAAACTCATCTCAGACTATTTACGGTGTCGTGTCACAACTCGTATAAATGTCGTGTCCAGCCCATGCAAATATAGTGTCAACTCAAGGTCTAAACTAATATCCAACACACGGACTAAATAAGCAAATGTCCAACACAAGGACGGGAAAGGATTATAGCCCAACACAAGGACTTCAATGGATTATAGTCCAACACAAGGACTTCAATGGATTATAGTCCAACACGAGGACTGAACAAACTATGCTAATATCGAAGTGATATGCAATAAGGTAAACTTCACAAATTTCACACACGTCTCGGTGTGTAAACTAAACTAGTGTCTGCATGACATCTCACATGTAATGATGCAGATTATACATTAGTTTCTAATACCCGTCATTTGAGGCGACTCCTCGTTCATATTTAAGCACGCAGCAATAATAAACATAAACAAATTTTAGTTAAACTGAAATAACTCAAATAGATTCAAACTGAAGAAGTATAAAAGAAGAAAACTCCTCATCAGTCGACTCATTGGTCGACTCCTCCGTCGACTCATAAGTCGACCAGACAAAGCACACAAAAACTGAGATTTTCCCATTAGTCGACTCATTGGTCGACTCATGAGTCGACTCATAAGTCGACTCATGAGTTGACTCATTGGTCGACTGAGCAGAAAATCCGTAGTTTCCTGTTTTTGATGATTTATCTGCAAAAACGTTAACTAAAAATTCTCTTTAATCATGACCAGCAATATGATTCTGATTCTAGCACATGTATATCAATAGAAACGAAAGATTTACATGTAATATTCTATATTAAAACCCTAAACATATGTATTCATGTTTGAAAAAGTATTGAAACCATTAAATCACAATAAAACCCATGTTTAAACAATTTCCAGATCTGGGTTTAAATTTACAAATTCGTTTGTGAGCTTTTATAAACTGAAAACATTCGATTTTCGCATCATATTCTATAAAGATCTATTTTTTATACACAAATAGTGATTTAGGCTCAACAAAATTGAAATAAAACCAAATAAAAGCATACAAACAGTGGGTGTAGGATTTGGTGGGATGTTACTCACCTCGATGAGCTACAAACTCCTGAATCCGATAAGAGGACGATTCCCTTCGATAGCACCACAAAGATCCGTCGAAAAACTCCTCCAAAATTACCAAAACGAACTAGGGTTTAAGGGGAGAGAGGGGCTAGGGTTTCTCTGAGATTCAGATTAGTTTTTCGGTTGGTTTCGGGTAAACTAATATATATATTACAGTTAAAACCCGAACAAAACCCAACCAAACCCGCAACTAAAAGAAAACCCAAAA